>APFE031751337.1:0-15892 GCA_000404065.3 Pinus taeda
ATATATGTCATAAGATGTAAGATCTTTAACATAGTTAAATAGAACACAAGTTCATGCAGTATATGTTGTATGTTTCAACAAAAAGATAGATCTTATTTGAAGATGTGTGATGTTTAATAAATTTTTTGTTTTTCAATAAATTTGGTATTTTTTTCCTCATTGCAGTTTCCAACTTCAAATGATCATAACTACACACCAGGGAGGAGATTTTCCAAGTGTCATATACCATTGGGAAGCTCACTGAGAGGAATATTCGACCATAACATTCATAGACTCATTAGGACATCATAAAATTGACAAAATCTCAGTAAACTTCAAACCTATTTGGCTTCATGCGATAAGGTCATTTAAGAGATTGGACTACCATACTACTTCCTTTGATTAATGAATGACATTGTTGTTCCTTTAGACCTCCCCTTTGACATCAATGACACTAGTTTGATGTTAATGATAACACTATGTCCAATAATCTACCCCTTTTTCATTGATGGAAATGCCATGAGACATTGATAGTCATTGATTGGAATGGTTTGAACTCCCACTGACATATTATTGGGTACTCCGCTTTACTGTCTATGACGATTCTTCCAACTCGATCTTAATTTCACTCTTTCAATATCTAATTTGTCTCTAGAATCCTCCTACAAATTCAATGTCGTCTCTCTCTCCCCCTTTGACATCAATGGAAAAGGGACATGGCTGCTTATCAATGCTTCATAATTGTTCTTGAAATTTCATGTGGACCTGATTTTTTGTAAATGGAGTCTTCCTCTAAGACCATGCTTCATATCATGAGAATACCCCTATATCAATAATATCTCTTATTTAAATAAAAACTTGTTTTATCTTCCTTCTATATCTTATATCATTTCAACAAATCTTCTTGATCAACTATAGGTTCCAATATCTATCCTTGAACTACTTGATTTCTTCTTTCAATGGATGCTAGATCAAGTACTTTTCAACTTCCTTTTAGAATTCCTATTATGATTGTGAACCTGCTTCCCCTATGCATAAGCCCTCTATATACATGTTTTCATGCTACTACCGATACATTTTCCGAGTCAATGATTTTCCTTGATCTTCTTTTATCAACGAATGTTTTCTTTATAATGATCATCCTTCCTACATACTCTTGCTTCTTCAAGTTTTATTTCAAATAGTTATATTCTTGAAGAAGCCTTGACCGATGGCCCTAGATATCAGTGGTTGGATCTAACCTTTGTTCTTTCTATTTCATTTTCCATTCCTTGGTGTTCATTATTTAGTTAATAGAGAGTCCCTCTCCCTTATTCCATCTCAAATTGCTCTTGTAGTCACAAGCTATGTGTCCTTCATTATGACATAACATTCTACATCGAGCTTGAATATTTATGGAAATGCCCCATATGATTTGTTATCATGATTTGTAATTTGATCCATATGTCTAAGCTTGGGGACTTGACCATATAATCGATAATTGGTGATTTCATAGGTTCTGTAATCATGTGCTTTATGTCAAAATTTTGTGCATGAAAAATAATGACCAAAAAACTTATTTTGATACCTGGTGTCATAAAGTTTTCTTCATGTGACATGCCTTTTGAAGTTGTTCCTTCGAAGAGAATCATCCCTTTGATGATTGTTGATTCTTGTTCCATTATTGCTTTTGGATGTTTTAAGAAGATTTTATGTCATGGGGGGCTTCATACTTTCATCTTGGTTCCTTTACTTATGTGGACTAGATGTATCTTGTTGGTTCCTAGCATCATTATGAGAATCATCAAAAATGTTGAAATGAACATGCATGGGCTGATTCATCACTTGCTTATAATATTTAAGTGAGTTTCCGCTAGTCCCAATGAATTCTAAATCATGATTATTGGGATGATATTCATTTAATTTTTTTGAAAGAGACTTACTTTTGGATGTCTCGCAACCTTCCTAGTAATCAAGGTTTGTTTTGATGAGAGGAGAAATTTAAATGTTGAGAATATGATTAAGAGACTCAGATCCTTTGAGAAGCTTTAAATTGCGTTTAAGTTGTTCCAATTCTTCTATAAAAAACACAACTTCTTCTAATTTTTCACAAAGTTATTCCCTTTTGTTCAATTGTTCTAACAAAAACTCCTTTATCCTTTTGGCTTCTTCTAGTTTGACCTTGAAAATGATTATGGAATCTGCATCTTGATCTTTGTCTTAGAGTTGTCGTTCTCATTGTCTTATCCTCTTTCTAAGGGTTTTTATTTATTTTAATGCATTTTTGAGTTCTCCTTCATTGTATATTTATGCTTCAATTTTTTCTGCTTTAGTGAAGAACAATATTTCACATATTTAATCATCAGCCAGACTTTCATTACTCTCAAGTAGCCTTCTTCTTTTGAGAAGAAGTGTTTCCTTTTAGCATTGTGTTTCTTCTTTTGATCCTTAGAATTCAATCTTACTTCGTCATCATGATCATTCATTTTTAAGGACATTTAGAAGCATAATTTCATATTCTTCCACATTCAAATGGTTTGAAAGGAAGCATACCTTTAAATTTTTTGGTTCCCTTCTTTAGTTTTCTGATGAACTTGGCTTCTTCTTGATCAGATTCATGATTAGAGTCACCTTGATTCTCATTCTTTCTTCCTTCTTTAGTTGCACTAAATGTTTCTTCTTTGATTCCTAACTTATCCCTTTTTGTCCTTAGTTAATACGTTAAGAGTGTTCCATCAAGCATGTCCATGTTCAACTTACCCATGTCTAATAGCTCTTCAAGGGCCGATACCTTGGGCCTGAATCTTGGGAGGAAGATACTTCAATATTTTTCGAATGCACATCATCCTTGACTTCTTCATCAAAACCTACAATAGAGTTGACAACCTTGTTTACTCAAAGGAAATATGAAGCAATATCCTCATCTTCTTTCATTTTCAAACTTTCGAATTAAGCCTTGTAAGGTTGTAGCTTGGCTTCCTTCACTTTCTTAACTCCTTCATAGTAGTATTTAAGCTTCTTTCATAGATCATGAGTTGACTTACAATGCATTACTTTAGCAAATTTTATATCTGAAAAACCACTCAAATAGCATGTTTAGCTATTTGATTAGATGTATAGAGGGACTTACAAACTGTATTAGTAGGACAAGAATGTAACAACCCTGGTGAAAATTCCATGTAATAAAAGTAAATAAAGGCAAAATAATAACCATGGATTATGGGACACTTATTCCAAGATTAATGTTGGGAAAAAATCCTAGTGATGGGGATCACTTGTGATTGTTTATGGCAAAGGAAATGGCTAAGGCTTTAGAAAAGAAAAATGGCATTTTGGCAAATTTATTTATGAAAATAATGGAAATTAGGAGAAAAGGGAGGTGAAAGGTCACAGGTTGCATGTGAGGAGGAAAATGAAGGAAAATAATGGAAAATGAAGAAAATAGAGGCCTCATTCATAAAAGGGCTTCAGAGGATCAGTTGGTAACCTTTCGTCAGTTTAGAGTTTCCTGATATAACTATCTTCAAAAGATCGTCCTCTCATCTGTGAGTCAGGAAATAACATCCAGACTCTCCCTCGAGCTCCTTGCTCTAAAAAGTTATTTACTTTATAATATCAAGATAACTCCTCTGAACCTCGAGATTGGTCAATCCAGTTCAGGGCTAATATTTTCAATTTAACATCTTAAGGGATTCCACTGGCCTTGTTTCCAGCTCAAGAACTCCATGGTTCCAAAAAATACCCTACCCTTGATATAGATCGTTGTTATTCCAATGAAGAAAAAGAAACCGATAAAATCAACCAACCCCTCCTCTCCTTTTCCCCCAGGAAAGAAAGGCATATCATAACTGTTTATTTCAATTGTATGCAATTGTTTGAAGGTTCTTGGAATTCGTTTCATAATTCTTCCTATGATTAGTTTACTCACATAAATTTATTATTTTTTAAAATATTTACATGTCATTTATGCATTTTATTTGACCCTTCCTGAGTCTTATGTCAAAGTACAAAACATAGTTGAAATGTTAAAAAAAAATAAAACAAGAAACTTACTGCAATATTTGATGCATCCAGGGGTGTTACATCTTCTCCCCCTCAAATGAAACACCATCCTTGGTGTTTAATCCAGCCCTTTGGAATATTTTAGGATAAGATTTAGGCATAAATTATTTTTCTTCCCAGGTAGCTTCCTCCGGGATAAAGTGCTTCCATAGCACCTGACACTGGGTGATAGCTTGCCTCTGTAATATTATTTCTTTCTACTCGAGGAAACATAAAGGCTCTACCAGGAATTCGTCATCTGGCCCGACCTGTACCACAATTATAATTTAGCATTATTCTATGTCTAACATATATATTAAATGTTGAAATAAGAAAAAAAAAATATTTAATTACCTTCATGTCTTGCTAGTTAATCACATGTCTAGGATCATACACATATTTTTGTAATAAATACATGTGGAACACATTATGAATTGGGATGTGAAAAGGTAATGCCAACCAATGGGCTACTGGCCCGATTCTTTCCAATATTTGGAAAGGTCCACAATATCGAGGTTTCAATTTGGCACAACTACCCCATCATAAGGTGCTTCTTTTCGGTTTGACTCTGATGTAGACATAATCCCCCACTTGATATTCTTTATAAGTCCTCTTTTTATCTGCATACACTTTTTGCCTATCTTGGGCAACCTTTAAATTCTAGCAAAACTTCTTCATTGCTTGCTACATTTTTGCTAACATGTCAGGCCCCAACACCAATTTATCCTCGGGGCTATACCATTTGATAGGAACTCTACATTTCCTTCCATATAATATCTAAAAAGGACTCATCTTCAAGGATTCATGGGAGCTGTTATGATAAGAGTGGAGGTATTCTACCCACTTGGTTGACCGCTACATTACATACATCCACAACATATATTCCATTACCTGATTAACACACTCAGTCTGACAGTGGTACACATTACTGAATTGAATTTGTGTACCCAAACCCGTGAAAAGGGCCTCCCAAAATGTTAATGTGAATTTCACATCTCTATCCAAGATCACCACCTGAGGTAGCCCATGTAGTCGGATAGTTATTTCATAAATATATATGCAATTTCAACAAATTTAAATATATATTTAACCGATATTAAATGGGATTTTTTTCTCAAGTTGTCTACTACTACCAATATAAAATCATTTTTCTTATTTGTTTTTGGTAAACCGGTAACAAATTCCAAAGTAATTGTATCCCACTTCCACTCAAGTATGGGCAGGGGATCAAGTAATACGACAGGGTGTTGATGCTCCACCTTTACATGTTGGTATTCTAGACATTTTTCCGAGATATTTTGTAATATCTTTTCTCACTCCTAGCCAGGAGTCTTCTTGCTTAATTGCAGAAAACAATTTTCGATATCCTGGGTGGGCCGCATAAGGGTTCTTATGAAACTCATCTAACATGAATTGTTTGACAGATATTTGACTGGGAACATATATCCTACTTGTGAAGATCAACATGTCATCATTGTTTATACTATAATTAGTCTGTTGATTCAAGTTTTGTGCTTGACTTGCTTGCTGCCACAAGAATTTATATTTAGAATCCATCTAAGCAACTTCTTTGATTTTTGCAGCAAAGTCGATTTTAATTCGACTATAATAAATCTTGTATATATGTATATATATATATATAATGTGTCTTTTTGGTTAGCGCATCAACCACTTGATTCTCCTTACCTTTAAGGTTCCTTATCCCAAACTCAAATTCACTCAAAAAATCACTCCACCTAGCTTGACGAGAATTCAAATTAGGTTGGTTAAAAAAAAACTTGTTAAAATACTGTGATCAGTCATTAAAATAAATTTATTTCCCAACAAATAATGTTGCTAAAACTTTAATGTGTGAACTACTACAGTTAATTCCAAGTCATAAGCAAAGTATTGTTGTTCATGCTATTTAACTTATGAGATTCGTAAGCTATCACTTTTCCTTCTTGCATTTGCACTCCTCCAACTCCTTCTTGACTTGCATTAGTGCATACTATGTACTCTTTTCCTAGATCTACTACCTTTAATACGAGGCCGATGATTAACACATGTTTCAAGTGCTCAAAAGTTTGCTAGCACTTGGCTTTCCAATTAAAAACTTTCCCCTGTTTTTGAAGTGAAGTTATAGGATACTCAATATTAGAGAAACCTTCTATAAAACAACAATAATAACCTACCAGCGCCATAAAATATCAAATATCATCAACATTTTTAGGGGCAGACCACTCCATGATGGTTCAAATCTTCTCAGGATCTACTGTTGTGCCCTCTGATGAAATAATATATCCTAAATATTGAATCTGATCTTTGGAAAAATCACATTTGATGTATTTAGCATAAAGTTGATTGTCACATAGGGTTTGCAATACTATCCTCAAATGTTTCTCATGTTCCTCCATGTTCTTTGAGTAGATTAGAATATCATCAATAAAATTCAAGACAAACTTGTCTAAATATGGATGAAATACACCATTCATGAGACTCATGAAAGTAACAGGGCATTGGTAAGCCTGAAGGGAAATAACATGAACTCGTAATGACCAAGCAAGTTCGAAACATTTTTTTACAAATGTCTTCATATTTAATATGAAACTGACGATATCTGGAATGCAAAGCTATTTTTGAGAACACACTAGCTCCTCTGACCTGATCAAATAGATCATCAATACGGGGTATGGGATATTTGTTCTTAATGGTGAGCTTGTTTAACCATCTATTTTTCTTACAAAAGGTATAGGCGCTCCCCATGGTGACACACTTGGTCATATGTAACCTTTATCTAGAAGCTCTTGTAGGTGCATCTTGAGTTCTATAAATTCAGGCATACTCATATGATAAGGGGTTTTGGACATAAGGGTTGCTCCTGGAACTAATTCAATGGTAAAATCAATATCTCGTTTAGGAGGCAGCCTAGGTATTTCCTCTAGGAACACATCGATAAATTCTTGTATTATTGGCATATTTTCTAGGGAATGAGTCTTATCCTTAGAGTTAGTATAACTCACTTGCACATCATAAATTTGACAACCTTCCCAAATACATTTTCCTAACTGTTTGGCTATGATTGTTCATAGTTTAACACCCCTTTTTTATTCCCTAAATTTCCTGTCTAGTTCCCTCTTCATCAAGGAAGCTAATAGTTTTCTCTTTGCAATCCATTAAATACCAATGTATTTCTAACCAGTCCATTCTGATTGTTACATCATACGAGCCTAAAGGTAATATATTCAAGTCCATTTGAATTTGTTGTTCTCCTATTTTAATAGAACAATTTTCAATCTTAGCGTTTACTCTCCGCTTAGCTCCTATAGCTAATTGCACCAACCATGGATTTTTTAATTTAATCACTTGTAAATGACATTTTTCCACTATTTTTCAACTAATGTAACTCAAACTTGCGCCTAGATCTACCAAAATTAAAACAGAGTGGCTAGATATATTACCTTCTAGTTCTACTGTGGTGGGTTGATATTCTACTTGATTATCATCCAAATTTGCATTTATTCTAGGTATGCTTCTAGCTACTTCACCCACTGTGGAGGCTTCTCACATGTTAGCAACCTACTAAGCTCGTGTACGATGAGGACAATTTTCATAGTAATGGGTTTCTCTGCATCCCCAACATTATAGAGGGGGTTTTTGTTGTTGGTTGTTTTCTGGTTTTTTTACTGCCTTCATTTGTCTGTTTTTAGTTTGTACTCCGGTTTTATGTGGGTTCCTTCTAGTAAAATTGGTCTAAGGTATCTGGTGTACATTCCTTCCACTTGCAATTTTCACGTTCCTGCTACTTTTCAGAAAGCCTTGCCCTTTTTTAAAGGACCCATGATGAGTGCCTTCTCCTTTTTATTTCATTTGCTGGTAACAGATTCTAGCTTTCCAAACTTTCTCATCCATCATTTTTGGGTTATCAAACTCCAACTTTTCCCTCATAAAGGCATGTAAACTACTAGTGAAATGTTGCACCTTCGCCTTCTCTTCCCCGATATATGGAATGTATCTCAGTAGAGAGGTGAACTGGGTTATGAACTCATCCTTTGTTAACCGACCCAACCTTAAGTCATGAAACTCCCTTGCCTTTTCATCATAGAATAATTTTGTCATATATTTTTCATTAAAAAAAATTGAAACTCCCTCCAAGTTACTTCTTGCTTCTCGATTTTCCAAACAATTTTAGTCTCTTCCCACCACTGGGTGGATTTACCCTGTAATTGGTATATTTCCAATTGATCTTTAAGATTTTCACCATACTCGTAGATCTGGAAGAATTTATTCATATTAATCAGTGAAGCTTCAGCTACTTCCTGAGCCTCACCATCAAAATTTGGAGGTTTTATCTTTTTGAATTCCCCTTAAAGTTCAATTTTATGCCTGTTATTCTATTTTCCTCCAGAAACATTGTCAGATCTTCCCTCATCTTGATTTCATCCTGCTCCAAGTTCCACATGGCCTTCCTTTTTCTAAAGGTATTAGTCGTGTTCCCATCGCCATAACTTGGGTTGGGCTCCCACTGATTTTGGTTATCATATAATCTTTTCAAAATCCTTTCTCGTTCCTGCTACAATTTTTCATTATCAGCCCTCAAATTACTCATTTAAGCTCGCAGTTGCTGAACAGTTTCCAACTGTGCAACATTTGCTCGACGAGACTCTTCTCCCATCTGTATCCACATTTCTTGATTGGCCTTTCCATACGATGCCTCTGGCTGGGTTGGGGGTCCAACTCCTCTCCACATCTTGCTCTTGGTTGTTTATTCATCTATGTGCATTAACACAATAATGGTTTCTTAGTTGCCCATGATTGGCCACAATGTTCAAACCTCGCTTTGATACCACATGTAACATGTACTCGTACATAACTCAATCAACCGGGTTAAAGTAAAAAAACATAATAAACATTGAAGACAAACTTTAAACTATGAATTTCACAATCAATAATAAGCGTAGATGTGTTACACATAGTTAACATGGCCCACTTATAAGTTACGAGAGTTATTGATGTAATTTGATTGATTGGGTGTTGGGAATACATTAACTCTGCATTTAATTTTAAAATATACCTTCTACTACCAACGTACCATAGTACTCTGGCGACATTTAACTATTCAAGTTATATTTTTCGAATTTGATTGCGCTCCCTTAAGGCATGAAAGTCTCGAGGCAAGAGGTAGGAAGGATACGTGTTGTACACAATCTTTCACCTTCAACGAACACATGGACACATCCGACCCATCCATCTATTCACTCCTCCATCCAACGTTCTGTAGAAAAAGGGTACTTTCATAAACTAACCCTAGCTCCATCTGCGCGCCCTATTCATCATTTTGTGTTTTGGTCCTAGGGTTTCATGTTGCATCCTGATCTCCATCTACAGAGGTTCATGGCTAGAAATTTGGCTCTTCTCCGTGCAAGTAATGGTGCTTGTATACTATTTTCAAGGTTTGAAACGGATATTTTAAGGGTGTTGAATTTAACATGCCCTGTTTGACACCTGCAGGGCTACCCCTTGTCTGATCAAGGGAGCCAACCACAGTTGTAGGTTTTTCAGTACTTAGCTCAACCACTCATCGCTATGATTTTGGTTTTCTACAATCATCTGCTATCTAGGTTAATTTTCTTCTTCGTAGAGTTTATCTGCCCTATCTCAGAACGATTCCTCTCTACTTCAGTTGAATCAACAAGCTTTATGTTTGGTTAAGGTTCAAATGTTATTTTTGTTCCATAATTCGTGTAAGTTTCCTGTTGTGCATATAGGTACAATCACTCTCACAGATTTAGGGTTTAGCTTATTTTCTCTGGAGCCCTTTCTGCTTGAAATGTCAGGTTCATTTGGGCCCTTTCTCGAACTAATTGAAGTAGTTGTAGTAGGGTCTGGTTCTCATATGTCTTTATAGTTACAAATGGAAAGTAGATATTTTATACTCAGGGTTTTATCTTTATTTTCAAATACTTGCCAGGGTTCCTCAGCTATAGGCTTGATTGGTTCTAAGGGTAGAGGTTTACTCTGTTCATAAGAACTTTCTCATTCGATTGCCATTGCTCCCCTCTCGATAGGGTTTTCTTAATGTTTGTAAAACTTGGTTACGTTTTATTTTCATAATTACTGGCCACCCGAAGTATGGCTTTGTGACCCAAAACATATATATTTCAGTTAATGCAAAGATAGATGATGATGATGTTTTCTGTTGCATTCCTAATTCGGTTTAAGAAGCACTCGTGCTGTTAGTAATATATTGTATATACATGTTCAGGTTGAACCATATTGTGTTCCATGCAGACTAGGCATTTGAATTTCTGAGCATGAGATAACTCAGTCCTTAAACTTCTTAATTTCTTTTTAAAGCTCAGTGATTACGACATGCAGTCCCTGTAAACATAATATGGAGGATTTTACCTTTTTCCTATTTTTTTTTAGCTTTAAAGCTTTTGGTGCCATTAAGAGTTAAATATTTTGTCATATTGTTATATTTTGGAGTGATGGGTCTCCATATCAAGTTCTCCATGGCAATTCATTTTTAAGTTATGACTATATATTTCTTTAAGTATTAGGGGGTTTACGGAGTGCATTACATATTTCTTGTTATATTTCTGTAATGTATTGGTCGTGGGCTTCAACTCTTCTAAAGTGATGTTCTTGGCATTGTAAAATGTACTTCTTGAAAGTTTATTTTGTTTCCTACAATATGCTTGTTTATCCCTCTAGAATTATGTATTTACTTTTAAGTACAAGTTCCTTCATTTCTAGCATTTTTCCAATAATCAAATATTATCAATACCGCATTGGAGGCACGTACGGGGTCTCCGGGGCTAGTCCATTGGCTTTTAGGGTTAAATCATTGTCTGGATGTTGGACTGTCTTAGGTAGAGTCATAGACTCATGCCCTTGAGACTAGCCAACATTCCCCTAACTAGCTACAACAAATAAATAAATAAATAAAAATACTTTATTGGTAAGAAATCATTTCAGTAAGCCATTTACAATTTTTTTTGTATAATAAACATGTTTTCTTATGAATTCATGTACTACAACCTTCTACATGGAAGGCATTTATGATAGGAACTCAACATTCTCGACTAAGGAGATATTAACTGATTGTTCTAAATGAACATTGTATAACAAGAAAAAAAAATTCTTACATGAGATATTCAGAAATTATTGCAACAATTAAGTAAGAAAATAAATAAAGTCACACATAACTTATCTTGTTTTTGTTCTGTTTTCTTATATAACTATCTTTAGAAGACCATCCTCCCAACCGCGAGTTAGGCAGTAATGTCCAAACTCCCCCCAAGCTCCTTGCTCCAAACAGTTCTTTAATTTATAATATCAAGATAACTCGTCTGAACCTCAAGACTAGTCAGTCTAGTTCAGGGCTAATATTTTCTATTTAAAAGCTTATGGGATTCCCCTGGCCTTGTTTCCAGATCAAGAACTCCCTTATTCCCAACATTACTCTACACTCGGTAGAGATCGTTGCTATTCAGTCTAGTTCAGGGCTAATATTTTCTATTTAAAAGCTTATGGGATTCCCCTGGCCTTGTTTCCAGATCAAGAACTCCCTTATTCCCAACATTACTCTACACTCGGTAGAGATCGTTGCTATTCCAATGAAGAAAAAGAAACTGAGAAAAACAACCAACCCCCTCCTCTCCTTCCCCTGGAAAAGAACGGAAGATCATAATTGTTTCTTTCAATTGTATGCAACTGTTTGAAGGTTCTTGGAATTCATTTCACGGTTCTTCATACAATTAGTTTGTTCACATGACGTTATTATTATTTTTAAATATTTACATGTCAGTTATGCATTTTACTATACCCTTCTCGAGTCTTACATTCAAGTACAAAACATAATTCAAATGTAAAAAAAAAGGTAAAACATGAAAGTTGTTGTAGTAATTGATGCATCTAGGCGTGTTACAGAACCCTGTTGGGTCAATGATGGAGCCCAAGTACACTGATATTTGCCCCAAGTATGATTTCTTTTCTTTGACATGAAGTTGAAGTGCTCAGAGGAGCTCCAGAATGCTACGAACATGTTACATGTGTTATGCCCAAGATTTACTGAAAATCAAAATGTCATCAAGATAAATAACCTCAAACTTACCCAAGTATCGCATGAAGATATCATTGACTAGTCTCATAAAAGTTGTCGGGGCATTGGTGTGACCAATTGGCATGACCATCCACTCGAATAGGACAAATTTTGTCTTGAAGGCGGTCTTCCATGCGTCAATTGCATGCATGCGTAGTTGATGGTATCTAATTGTCAAATCCATTTTGGTAAAGAAGCAAGCTCCTTGTAAATGATCGAGCAAATCTTCAATTTGAGGTAGGGTAACGATTTTTAACAGTGGCCTTTTTAAGAGCCTGATAATTGGTACTAGGCGTCATTCAGAAGATTATTTTTTGGAGTAATAAAGGCAAGGCTTTTTGGAGTAATAAAGGCAAGGGAAGCACATGGTGATGAGGAAGGTTAAATATGTACAGGATTCATTAATTGTTCAATTTGGTGTTCAATTTATATTGCCTCACAAGGATCTAGGAGATAAGAGGGAGTATTAGGCAAAGAGGCACCAAGAATAAGATCGATCTTATGTTCAATAGAACGTGGTGGGGGCAGCCTTGTGGGGGTGGAACCATCTCCAAATTCCTTAATCAAAGGAACCATCTCTTGGGGAATGGGATTGGTCAGATTGTCTCGTTAGATAGGGCGAACCTGACACAACAAAACACATTGTTTCAAGATGATTTTTGTAACTAGAGGTGTAGTGGGAAGGGAGGGGGTGGATTTGGATTTAATTGCAGAGGATGTGATGGCATATGTACAACCCTCCAATTGTAAATGGTATTGTTTTTTTTAAGCATGGTAAACTGCATTACGGATTTACTGGTAAGGAATGCCAACTAACAAATCGACACAATCAAGAGGAGAAACATCACATATTACTGTATCCTAGAAAGTGCCAATAGCAAATGTGACTGCACAATAGTGAGACATAGTAAGACGAGGGTCGTCCTTTTGTACCCAACCTAGCTCATATGGAGCCAGATGAGGAGTAGTGGGAAGTCTAAGGAAATCAAGTAAATCTTGAGCCACAAGGTTCTTTTGACTACCATTGTTAAGTATCAATGAAGCCAACTCATTTTTTATTTTACAACTATGTGTAAAAAGGCAAGTATTAGAGGTGCTAGAATGATTATTTAGCATAAGTATAATAGAGGGGTATACTTCTATAGAGATTATCAAGAGAAACTATTGGCGGAGGAGTGGGGGAGTCTAACTACTCAATCTTTGTAAGAAGTGTCTTGTTGCTACAAAGATTTTGAAGTACTCGTAGTCAACAGTGGTATGGGAGTTGGTTTTATGATAATTACCCCATGTGGGACTGTGAGAGGAGGAAGATGAGGAAGGGAATGTAGATGAAGGACCAGCACTGAAAGGGGTGGAATGAGATTGAGGGGATCAGATTCGAGGAACCACTTTACATTCTACGACCAATGCTTGCAGAAAGGCTTTATCCAAACACTCACTGCCAAACAATTCCACTTTTCTAAGAAAACTCCATAATAAACAAGAATTGAATTTAATATTGAGTACCTCAGGGTCTGAAATATGTAGTTGGATATGTAGTTTGTAGAAGAAATCGATGTAGGATTGCACTGATTAGTTCTGCGGTTGTAACCACTTTGCCAAAAGATTTTGAATATACCTGGGAGGATAGAAACGTGCCCTCAAATCCTAGAAGAATGTTTACCAAGAAGTAATGTGTGTGGGAGTAGAGATGGGCTCTATGGTCTCCCCGAGCTTTCTAACCAGATCATAATGATCTAACTGAGTATCCCACCAAGTTTGCATAATGCCTTCCCACTGTAGGCTGACAATTTGAAGCTTCATGTCTTCTGCCAAGTTGGGAATTGTTTTGAAGTAGGTGGAGAGGCTGAAAGGCCTAGAATCAACAACCTCTCCATTCATTTGGCCCGAGAATTTTGGCAATTGAAATCGGGTATCAAGTCGCATATGTCCTGGAGGACACCTTTGGTGCTGTAGAGTGAGAATCTCATCGATAGCCATTGCTAAGTCGTGAATCAGTGATTCCTCATTGGAAGAATCTCGACATGGAGGCATGATTTTCATGCACCCAGAAAGAAGGATTCTAGATCAGAATGTCGATTGAACTTTGTGTAGGATGTGAGAATGCTAGATAAAAAATTACTGTATTTTTTTTTCCACCAACCATTACATCCGATACCAATTGATTTGTATTTGATCTTGAAAAACAGAACAGATATTTCAACGTAGTAATGACAAAACAGAGCTGCAACAAAAAAGAAACGTAATTTAGAAACTGCATTCAGACATCCCATGATGATGTGAGCCAAGGATGGAGTTGCCGCTTTCCTTCTCTTTTTCCTCTTTTAGCTTTTCTTGCCCAGCTCAGTTGCGGGATGTTGCCTCTATATTCTGCTTCCTTGTCTCTTAGAGTTATACAATGGTTGCCCATGCTTATCATTTTAAAATTTAAATGACTGTGTTAGTAAATAAAAAAGTTAATATTGTTATTGAACACTATAATGAATTACCCGTAAAGGGAATCGATCGTTCGATTTTTTTCGCAATTGAAATTTTGGAGCAACATAACGACAATGTTCTTTCACAATGCACCGGGAATGCAATGGCTTCAATTTAACCGCCAAAAAAAAATGTATCCAGGGTAAGTCAAGACCTGATCCTGATCAATCCACATTTTTTCAAAGCTTTCAGCTGAAATCAAAACACTGAAGGATAGCATTTCTAAAATATATAGCGTCTTGTCATAAAGAATCAGATCTAATTTGTTATCAAGAGCCCAATTATTATTACAGAAGTATGAGAGGATGGTATTCAGTGCTTGATCAAGATCATTATAATACTTGAAGTTAATAATTACGTGCAGAGTAGAGGCATGAACGGAGCCTTCGCCCAAAGAGAGATCCAGAGCAATCCTGAACGATGGTGGCAAGTCTTGCAGTAGGGATGATGGTTGCAAGCAAATGACGAAGAGGGGTTAGAGTGGTAAAGCGATTTTTTTTATGAAATGTAGCACCGTTGAGGAAGTGATAGTTTCTTGATTAAATAGTGGTCGTTCTATTAAAGGTGGTTGAATCATAGCATATATACTATGGAGTTATATCCCTATGGGGATAGAACACATTACTCCTTAGATTGCTGAATTTATGTGAATAGCAGGTTCCAAAAATATTTCTAAATATTACTATCAGGAAAGAGATATCCTACATCTATCTTGACCACAGGAAGATTCTAGAAATAATTAACATAAGTATGCCTCTCTGTGGAAAATAATTGACATAAGTATGCCCCTTTCTCAATATATCTTGGCGAGAGCTTATCCGAGTAACCATGTCAGTCTCTG
This sequence comes from Pinus taeda, assembly GCA_000404065.3. Taxonomy (NCBI): domain Eukaryota; kingdom Viridiplantae; phylum Streptophyta; class Pinopsida; order Pinales; family Pinaceae; genus Pinus; species Pinus taeda. The sequence goes on from APFE031751337.1 coordinate 15,405, forward strand.
AATATAGCTTGGCGTGAGCTCCCCCTCCGATGGCGTAATATTACCCAGTTGCTGTATACGTTGTTCACGACGAAGAATATTATTTATTCCAACAAAAGTCCCAACCATCAATTTTTTTGATCGATTACAATATAGGACGCATATCGCCCAACCAGCACTAAAGGGTTTTCATAAAGAAGGATTCAAATACATCATATAGGATCATCTTGTAAGCATCAACGAAATCGGCCACCTTCATTGTGCTACTAGTACATCATCTCTATCCTATTGTGTTTGCACTTAGTACGCAGAATGCCTAATTTTAAATCAAATCTATGTTATTTTATAGCTTAATATTAAAAACGTACATATATATATAGCCCGAGGTTTCATTTGTGTTCATAATAAAAGAGGAAAGTTGGAAAATTAGTTCAACCTTGTTTAGGGACTATAGACATTAAAACAATTTACATGTTTCTTTTCATTTTATAATAATTATGTAAGAAGCC
>APFE031751340.1:0-29635 GCA_000404065.3 Pinus taeda
ATGTACAAAGAAAAATCCCATAAAATTTATTGTGCTTAATATAAATAATTAAGGATCAAACATATGCCATCCAACTGATCGAGGAGAGAAATTCAATGAAGTAGATGAAATAAGAGGTCCCAATGGTCCTACCTCCCCATGCTTCCAATAAATCAATAATTTATGAGGGTTGTCAATTTAATCAATGGCCATGATTCATTATGGAGTCCTTTATTTCCCATGCTACCAAAGACTTGCCAACTCCATAAAGAATAAAGGCCATTGATTAAATCAATAGATAAGAGAAATTGTAAAGGCCTAACCATCTTGAGTCCCATTGCTCTAACCTACTTCACATTACACAATCAATGTCTTGGCATCAAGCTCTCCAAGTAAGTCAAGAGCATCTGCTTGTGTTGAGAACAAACTTGGTAATGAAAATTTCCAAAATCACTCAATGATGCACATTCATTTCATAAGAAAGTGAGCAAATCAAACCTCTTATTTTCCTCTCTCTACTCCACACTCTAATCTTGCAAACATTATTTTCTTCTTTGACTTCATCTTCACCCTCTTCACCATTCTCAACATCTAAGGCTCCTTAGGCATTTTGCTATCATTAGCAACTAAAAATTTCTTCTCCCTCAATTTGTCATCATTTAGATGGACATTGCCTTTAACTCCATATGCTACTATCTCAATCTTCATCAATTGTAATTATTGTAATGTGGGAATATCGTGATCCCACTCTTCATCCTTAGTAATTTCTTTGTTGTCACATATATGTTTAATGGCCTCCTACCACATCATCCTAATAACAATATGGGTACCTTGGCCATGAAGTTTATAGGAAGAAAACCCATATAAAGAAGTATCTTCATGCAAAATATCATCATTACCCCACTAAAAAAATTAGAGTGATCAACACCTTCCTAATAAGGGCTATCAAAATATACAATGAGGAACACCTTGAGCAAGAGAAGGATTACCTAGCTAAGGTCTTCAAGAGCATAGAATATATAAATAAGGACATTAGGAGTGCAATAAGATCCATGGAAATGGCAAGAGAGAGCCTCGATCCCTAAACAATCTTGAATCCAACAAGATATCTCACCTACCTTACATTCAAGAGGTCACCAATAAGGTTTCCATGGTCTTAAGAAGGAAAGAGACAAACATCTTTTAAACCATTGAAAACCATTAAGTAGAAAATAAGACCCGTAAAGCACTTTTGACCATCTTTGATGAAAAAGGGGTCAATTAAGTTTAAGTGCTCATGAAATAAATATTACATTGGAGAAATTGGGAATTCATTTTCTGCAATGATTAAACAACAAGGCGACAAGATATCTCACTTGCCTTGCATTCAAGAAGTCACTAACATGATTTCCAAGTTCTTAAGGAAAGAGATTGCAAACTCTTCCAAACCATTGGAAACCATTAAGTAGAAAATAAGACCCATTAAATACACTTTTGACCATCTTTAATGCAAAATGGTCAATTAGATTATTTATTCATGCAATAAATGTTACATGAAGAAACTAGACATTCATTTCATGTAGGGATTAAACAACATGGATTTGATATAAAAAAATGAATGTCGTACACCTCGGCATTATAAGAGCATTCTCTTGTAACCAAGTACCATGTATGCTTGGAGGATATCAAAATCCTAGCAAGAGTATTAATATATTAAACATTGATTTGGAGAAGTAAGGGAAGATTAAACACTCTAAACTTCAACAAAAACAAAAATGTGAAGATTAATGAAAACTAACTCTATTAACATCATGTGTGATGTTAATAGTGGGTGTGGCTCCTACAAACGCTTTAGAGGCAAGTGGGGTTCCATACCTTATTCAGATTATTCTCCAACCCTCTTGGTCTCAAATACAAATTCTAGATATTACCACAACCTTTCTCCTTCAAAAGTGATTTGTATGATACCATTATATGTTACCACCATGCTTGACAATACTACACATTACCAAGTTTTGCAAGCAACGTGGTGTCATCATCATTAGACCTAATGGCCCCCCTTTCACATGCACTCTCACTAAATATGGAACCACATTTGACAAAATAACATCTAACAATGAAGATGAGGACCACAAATATCATAGACCTCACATCAACCAAATCTTCCACGTACTACAATCAATCCAAGTATACAATGGAGCTTCTCCACTCTTTATAGAGCGGAACATAGGTAATAATATACACACATGAGGATTGAAAGAGTCCATGAATTCATAACATTTGTATAACACTAAAATTGTAGATTTATTATGTTGCCCTTTCAAGGAGCTCACTAAAAATCTCACCATTCTGAAGCTCGCTTCCCAATAGCAAATAGAACTCTTATATATAACCCACTCACTAGACCCAAATGGATCCAACTAGAATGAATTAGTCAAGAGTTGGACAAAATAAATTTTCCACAAAGGAAGTTTCTACCCAATCCATTTTTCATCCTAAACAACAATGCATCCTAAGATATTTGGAGCTTTGCTAGTCAAAATTATTCTCAACACTCGTAATCAAATTGCAAGAACCCAATATCACAAGCTCGAGTGCTTTTTAATATCCCATAGTTGGACCAATCAAATTCCATTCAAAACGTGTTGCCCTTTTAAGGAGCTCACTAAAAATCTCGCCATTCCAAAGCTCACTTCCCAATAGCAAATATATATATTCTATAGAACCCACTCACTAACCCAAATGGATACAACTAGAGTGAAGAATTCAGAGTTGGATCAAAATAAATTTTCCACAAAAAAAGTTTCAACCCAATACCACTTGTCATCCTAGGCAACAACGTATCACCCTAAATATTTGAAGTTTTACCAGTCAAAATTATTCTTAACACTCACAATCAAATTGCAAGAGCCCAATATCACAAGCTCAATTGCTTTTTGATATCCCATAGTTAGACCAATCAAATTCCATTCAAATCGTTTTGCCCTTTCAAGGAGCTCACTAAAAATCTCACCATTCCAAAGCTCACTTCCCAATAGCAAATAAACCTCTTCTATAGAACCCACTCACTCGCCCAAATGGATCCAACTAGAGTGAAGAATTCAAGAGTTAGATTAAAATAAATCTTCCACAAAGGAAGCTTCTACCCAATACCACTCTTCATCCTAACAATGTATCACCCAAAATATTTGAAGCTTTGCTAGTAAAAATTATTTTGAACACTCAATCAAATGGCAAGGGTTCAATATCACAAGCTCAATTGCTTTTTGATATCCCATAGTTGGACCAATCAAATTCCATTCCCGTCTACTAGTCACTTAAACAACACATTACTCTTCAATATAGATATACCAAACCCCACCATACCATTTGTTCATGTATTCTAATCAAAAGGATATCAAAAGATCCTATATTTCATGATATTATTTAAAAAGATATCAAAAGATCCTATATTTCATGATATTGTGATTTGCCCTCCTTTATGTTGCAAGTATTTAATTGAACAAGGATTGTGAATGTGACCAATGACATTTTGATTTGCCCTCCTTGCGATGCAAGTATTTGGTTGAACAGTGATTGTGAATGTGGCCAATGACATTTGTAAAAATTTAATTTAATGATTATCAATTGCTATTATTTCTCTAAGCAATTATTTAGAGATTGCACAGTTGGTAAATTAATGTGATAGGCCATATAGTCAACAATGCAATATGACACCAAATCATAACTTTATCAACTTTATAATGTTAAATGCCATGTGATCCCAAAGAAATCTCAACTAACCTCTTCTTCACACTTGCTCAAATCTAACAAAAATAGCATTTGATGTCATAAACCAACTTTGTCATATTAAAATCATGAAATAATGTCATGCCCTCAACATGTATTTTGAAAACATGGATAGTTTTTTTAACAAGAGCTCAATGAAATCACGCTTCTCAAAACATACTTTTCATTCTATAACATGGCAAAACTATATCATCAATATTCGCGCTTTTGAATGTACTATGTATAAGATTCAATAAAGCTTGCAAAAAAAATGTTTGAGACAGAGCTTCCAAAAATCTTTAACAAACACTAGTCACAGCTTTCCCTACATCTAACATATCTGATTAGGCATTAGCCAAAGCTTTCCCTAGGTATAAGGGATCCACTTGGACACTAGCCAAAGCCTTCCTTAGGTATCACATATCCAATTCACCGTTAGCCAAAGCTTTCACTAGGTATAACATATCCACTTGGACACTAGCCAAAGAATTCCCTGGTTATAACATTTCCAATTGGACACTAACCAAAAGCTTTCCCTAGGTATAGCATATCCAATTGGATGGTAGACAAAGCTTTTCCTAAGTATCATACTCAATTGAACACTACCTATTCCAAAAAGTCCATAGGCAACATTCTTCAACCAAGGGTTTCTACATTATATTCATGTCCATGTGAATAGATTGTGTACCTTTATTGAAAATATTAAGGTGCACCTCGTGGAAAATACATAAATTGAAATATACATTTCCATAAATATATTATACTAAATGTACAGATTCAATTGTAGTATAAAAATTAATAATCTAATTTTAAGGTCACAATCTAATTAGACATCAAACTGACAGATGAGACACTAGCATTTGGGAGACAGAGGAAACCCCTCCACAACATGTTTTTGACAACTTGAATAAGAGAGAACAAGTAAACATATGAAGGAATGTGACGTCAATTGAGTTTAGCTTGACAACTTGAATAGGAGAGCACAAGTAAACATATGAAAGAATGTGATGTCAATTGAGTTTAGCTTGGGTGGTTGTGTTAAATAGTTATCCTCCCCACCCAAGTTCAAGTCTCGTAAATTATCATATTTATAATCTAGAAGAGGAACTATGTTGCACTTTTAAGTAGGTCTATACCAAGGGCTAACTTAGTACCAACAACCTCTCTTGTGCCTTTGGGCTAAGAGGAAGGTCAACTTTCTTCCATGAGCGTTCAAAGCTGAGAGGAAGACAAACTTTCTTCCCCGAGTATTCAAGCTGAGAGCAAGACAGACTTTCTTCCCCGAGCGATACCCAATGCCCAAAATTAGTCAATTGGGATTATCTTGAGTGGTTGAGCAAAAAGGATATTATCTTCTCCAACCAAGTTCAAATCCTTGCTAGTGACATCATGAACTATAATCCGTTGATAATTATTGTTGTAATGGGTTTGTGCCTAAGAAATTGTTGTATTCGCCTAGAGCCTTGTGGATCAGAAAGTTAACATTCTTGTGGACAGGCCTGGTACCCGCAACCTCACTTTGACCCTCGGGTTGGAAGTGACTAATTTATTTCTTAAAAAATAATTATATATATAAAGAGAGAAAAAACAAACATGTATATAGAAATGAAGAAAAGAAATGGCTCTCCACTTGTTTAGCTAGTAATAACATATCAAGGAAAAAAAAAGGCCACCATGCTACACTTGTTGAGTCACCTTCAAATCAATAATAAGCGATATCTCCAAAACCATGGGCCAACAAACACATTCATAGTTTTGAATGACTTTCTGACCCACGTGATATCAGGGAATCCAAGTGTTCCTATTCTGTCATGAATGTGTATGTGATTGTTATCCAAAAAAAGGCCACCATGCTACACTTGTTGAGTCACCCTCAAATCTAATAATAAGCGATATCTCCAAAACCATGGGCCAACAAACACATTCATAGTTTTCAACGACCTTCTGACCCACGTGATATCAGGGAATCCAAGTGTTACTATTCTGTCATGAATGTGAATGTGATTGTTATCTTATTTGAAAGGTTGAAATAAATTCTCTCAAAAGCGTAAAGAATATATATCCAAGTTAAAGAAAATGGAAATTTTGCCTACCTCAACAGGTATCATCAGACCCGGATAGGACATACAAGTCTAAATCTTCTAAGTCTCAATGGCACTTCAACATGTCAATAACATACTTGCAACAATGCTTAATGAGCCTTGTCTAAGGGCTACAGAGATGTACAGGATTTCATCCATGCAAAAATAAACATCCGGATCAATCCAGCACCATAAACTCTGCAAAATAGTTCATCAAGTTATTTCAAAGATTACAATATGGTCTTATATTAGCTCACATATGCCTTGAATATTTAAAGGCCATACCATATTAGCTCACATATGCCTTGAATATTTAAAGGCCATACTGCCTTGGCACAGGAGACCAGAAAGATCCGTACCCTAAAAGACAAAAAAAAAAGACAACAAACTAAAACAGCAGCTTTAACTCTAGACACCATTCTTAGTAATAGTAACATGATATATAATGAATATACACGAAAAAAAAGGCTTCAGATATTGTCTATCACATGTCAAACTGGCTGAACAAACACATGAACGGAACACATCCGATGAAGAAAAGGCACGAAAGCAAAAACTTCAGGCAGATACCAAAGAGACTTTCCAAAATAATCAAGCTAACAGCTAATTTTTCAGACCTTACTGAAAAAACCTGCATTGAGATGAATAAACAATCCGGAAACTAGCTTGAGTTTTCACTGTCATATTACAAAATTTCACAATCTTCATTTTCAGCCGAACTTTTTTAGATGAAAACAAAACACATTCAACACTCTCAAGATCTGATTATTACTTTTCAAAAGAAACAGACTAATTTATGGATGTGAAAGATTATTATAGATTAGCTTGAAAGTCCCCCCACATCGCAACGACAATCAACTCTTAAACTATTTGGTTAATAATTTTATATTCCTGTTTCAACTCACAAATGTTCACAATCAGATGCTGAAAAATAATTGCAAAAGATCATCCTTCTGTCTTCTCCCTCAACCTCGGATTATTACTTATCAAAAGAAAACAGACAAATTTATGGGTGTAAAAGATCACAGATTAGCTTGAAAGTACCCCACATCTCAATGATAAAATCAACTCTTTAAAAAAGATTTGGTTGATATTTTTTACTTCATGTTTCAGCTCACAAATGTTCAAAATCAGACGCCGTAAAACAACTACAAAAGATCATCCTTCTGTCTGCTCCCTCAACCTCCGAATAGTACTGCGCACTGTTACAGCACTTGGAGTACTGAAACAAGAAAACGGTACATGAGTAACATTAAGAAAACCCACAAGGCATATTTTGAAGATCATAATCATAATGGCTAGTGCACATAAATGTGAGATGCTAACTGATACAGTTAAAGAGGCCTGATACAAAATGTTTACTTACTTCAATGTATAGGCACCACCTGCCTTCACTTTCCCACAATCCTTGCATCCCCAAATGCCAACTGCTTTTCTCTTCACTGCAAACTGTACAATATAATTATATAAAGCATCCATATCATTTACACAAGGTTCGAACAAACTAAAATTACCCAATGAAGGTGAGAACAAAATATGATAAACTACAAAATTATTTATATGCTTTGGCTGTAAAGAGATTTTATTATTGCCAAGGTTAATTTCATTTTGGCATTTACAAAGCTTTGAAAACTCTCTTTGTACACATTCCCAAGTCATTATAGTTTTAAGCATCCAATACCAAAAGGGAAATGCTGAACAAACATACTAAGATAAAAATCACAAGACGAATCATAAATGAGTGGTACCTTAACACATAATTCACCAAAATACTTGGAATTAGAACTAACCTTGCCACAGAATTCACAGAAAAACTTGGAATGCTGGCTCACTTCCATTTTTTTGATCTGTTTTCTTAAACTGGCACCATACCTGGTACCTACAATAAGAATGCAACAGAAATGCACATGTCATGGATGATGACCTTCCATTTATACATTAACATACCATCCGAAAAATGCAATGGGTGAATGTAGTTACCATATTTGCCAACAATACCAGCCTTCTTAGTACGTTTTGTCTGCAGCATTACCAAGAAATGATCAGAAAGTATTCACAATAATATTCATACAAAACAAATAAACAGGAAGGCATCCAATGGAAAACTAAACTAGCATCCCATCCCTGGAAAAGGCCAATAAATAAATAAGCTGGTTTGGCACTGAAACCCTCACATTTTCCTGGGTACAGACTATCAAACAAATCCCCACTCCTCCCCCATGGAGACCATGAAACCAGTCCCATACAAGCTGATCAAATCAGTTCTATAAAAACCCAGCTAGGTTTAACAGTTCAAAGTTCAAACCTGATTTCTAACTCATTCCACATATGAGGCAGCAGATTTTACTGTCAGTGACATGGACAATACCAATGCATCCTCTGTGTAATTGCTGAGCCAAAAAAATTGAGATAAGAATTAATGTGATTGGAGAAAACCAATGAAGCAAGGTAATGGACAGGAGGGCTCTATCGGCACTAATTCCTAGGTTGATATATTTATTATGGTCTTATAATATTTTATCATAAGATATCAGATTTGACTCTTGACATAGGATGGATTGAACTTTGCACATTTTGGTTACGTAACTTCATTCAGTTCTCAATGGTGATTTGATATATGTTGTTCTGATTAAATTGTGTACTTGAATATGTTAATTTTGCATTATATTCAGTGTTATGATGTTGATGTCCTATCTAAATTAAGTGTAAAAAAACATAATTTTTCATTAAATTATATAATTCATGTTTTTTACAGTATGTCAAGTGACTGTGGATCAACTGGCAAGTCTTTCACAAGTCCTGTGTCAAGTCCGACTGGTGCACAAAAACAGGTCCGGAGCCAAAATTAAGTCTGGTCACTTTGGCCCCCAATTTTTCCTATGGGGTCAAGCAGCAGCACCATCAATGAAACATGAAATCCCTAAACACATTTTGCATGAGGCTGAAATTACTACTTGCTGTTACCCAGGTTCCGAACCTAACTATTCATAAGTCACGTGTGGCCATTTGCACTTTTTCAATTATCCAAGTTCACTTCAAGCAAGGGCCAGTTGGCTTCCATTGCCTCTCTGTGTTTGACACAAAACTGGGGTATCAATTTTGTTCAAATTGGCAACTAGGGCCAAACTCCATATGGGTCATCTTATTTATGGCAGCTGATATTTTTCTTGGATCCCTCTCATAGAGAGGTATAGGATTGATCTAAAGATCATCCAATTCCGATAAGTATTCATGGAGTTATGAATTTATTTCTGTTATAAGACAATTCGTCAAAGTCAGCCAGCAACCAAATAAACCCCACATGTGCTCAACGTTTTAGTATAAAATGAGATGACCTGAGTCATTTCTCACACACACTTCTATTTTGATTTTTCTCTTGGATTCTAGTGGAAGAGAAATCTAGGAGTGGAAGCCCTAGACCTTGGAGGAAAGAAGACTAAGGGAGCTGCGCTAAAAGAGATGCCCTAGCCCTAGACGCTGTCAAAGAAGAAGGCAAAAACGCTGTCAAGGAAGCATGCCCTAGCTGCAGTCTTGGAGAAATCTTATCACAGCATGCCCTAGCCACAGTCTTGGAGGAATCTTATCACAGCAACAAGAGGCCCTAACACTGTCCAAAGGCAGCCATAACGCAGTCTAAAGGGAGCCCTAACGCTAACCTACGGTGCCCTAGATGCAGGCCTAATACGGCTGAAAAGGTGGGCTGTAGGTGACCCTCAAAACAGGGACAGCATGAGAGTTTGAGGACTCAAACATGCCCAAGACAGCAATGCTAATAATGGGACAGCTGGGCTACATGGTGCTGCTAAGACACATGGGACAGCAGCAGGTATCGCAAGGCGAAGGGGACAGCAGCAAGGTATAGCATGACTGTTAGGGACAGCAGCAAGGTATAGCATGACTGTTAGGAACAGCAGTTACACCTATATATCTAGGCAGCAGTGGCAAGGGACAGCTGTATAGTAAATGGGACAGCAAAGGAATGCTAAGGCAAGCATGGTGCTGCAAGCACATGAGACATGCTGTGTGTCAATATAGTTCAGCATACCACTTGGGACAGTTGTGTGGCAACATGATCAGCTTCAGAACAATAATGGGACAGCAATGACATTGATGGGGCAGCAGCATGTTGGGGCAGAACTATGATGGAACAGTAACGACATTGTGCAGCAGTGGCACAATGGGATAGCAGCAACAGCAAGGTGCACCAAGTACATGGTGCAGATAGGTGCAGCAATAGTACTTGGGACAACAATGATGCTTGGTGAAGCAAGTACAGGGTACAGTCATGATTGGTGAAGCATGATGAGATGCAACATAGTGATGATGGGTGCAGCATGGTGCAGGACGGTGAGGTGCAGCATTATGATGAGATTTAGCACAATGATAGGTGAAAGAGTCACCTTGGAGAATCAGTGGAAGCAGCATGTCTTCAAACTAATCTCACATATCATCTTCTTAGAGATGATCTATGCTCTTATCTAGATAAGTCAAAATGTTGACTTCTGTGGTAGATGTACTCTCTCTCTCTCTCTCTCTCTCTCTCTGCTGAACTATTGAAGAACATATAAGAAGAATTGATCAAGAGTTTCCCCACATTGGGGTTTGTCCTGGCTAGCGCCACATCTTGTATCCTCTAGTCTTGGCTTGTCTTCTGTGATTTATGTTTATGTTCTATCTGCAGTTTACTTTAATGCTGATGTGACTGCTAATCTGGAAAAGACATTGAGCTAACTATGAAAATTGAATTAAATTGCTCTAAGCATAGAACATACCTAAAATTAACAAATTTCATTGAAGGCAAAACAATGAAAAGCTACCTCAAAAAGATAAGTAATACCGGGATACTCATTGCAAAATCTTTAAAGAATTTTAATATTTTTCCATCAACATTGGTGTAATCTCTTCCACAAATTCTAAGAGGCAGCCACTGCAGTAACTAAGGACACCAATAAAGACAACCAATGGAGACCTCATGTAGGCTTTATAAGTATTGGACCACAACTCCTATGGGATTGATTAAGCTTAAATTTGATGAAGCCTCAAAAGGTAACCCAACTAAGGGAGGGACGGTGGGGTAGTAAGGAATTGATGAATAAAAACTTCATAACCTTGCTAGCTCAGAATATTGGATGTACAACCAACAGTTAGGGGAAGGCTTCTTGTCTCTTTGAAACCATCAGACTAGCAAAAATGGCAAAACATAAGAAGGTGATAATGGAGGGAGAATCAAAGTAATTAATAGATATAATGAAAAGGGAAACGCTGATAAAGACTCGTGGTACTTGAAAGGTCAGATGATATAGGCAAAGGAAACAGTTAAAACTTCAATTAGATAAGAGTGGAGCTAATCAGGTGGCAGACTCGTTTGCACAAATGGCCTCTAAAGACAGGGAATTGAACTCGTGTTCAGAACATTGGTCCCTAGAAAGTATGAAGCAAGCAGAGGATTGGAAGGCAAATCAATTTTAAAATAGTCTCTGTTAAGGAACTTATTAAAAACACCTTAGGGGGAGGTTAGCTAGAACGGAATTGACATTATAACCATCATTATAATTTTCATATATCATTCCTGCACAGCCACCCAAGAATAAATGTCAATCAAATCTTTACTCAGTCCAGGTTTTAATGTGGGTGAAAGACCAACCCTTCCGTTGTGCTGATTTCAGTGGGGACATATCATTCTCAGGCTAGCAATGGAAGGCACTCCCATCTACACCTCAACCATGTTGGGAGTTTGAACAACAGCTATGAATGCTGGGAGAAAAGAGAAAATGTGGGAAGGGGTAGAGGACCAATGGCAATGAGCACACAGGGTAAAGGTAGAGGTAGAGGTTGAAGAGACAATCCCTACTTTGGAAGCAACTCACCATGCTGGGATTACAGCCCAATTATCCAGAAGTGTCAGCAGCCAGGAAAATGCCAGACTTCTTGTGGCAGATGGGAGGAGAGCAGGCTTAGGCCCAAGTTACACATATGATCCAGATATGCCAGCCACAGAAGTAGAAGAAGCATACCAGACTTTTGTGGCAGGTCGAAGGAGAGCAAAGGTTAGGTCCCATGCAAAGGTGACAGGACCCTGGATGGTCAAGACAGAGGATGAGCACTTTCATTTTGCCACTTTTATTAAGTAAGAAATAGACCATTCTTTGGCAAGAGTAGGGAAAGCATTCAAACAAATGGAGGTAAACTGAGAGGTAGCTGTACAGAGTCTGGCAGAGGAGCAGGAGAACCAACGTAAGTTGATTGAGTCCTTTCAAGATGATTTCAGGCATATGAAGGATAGTAAAGTTGCAAGTATGAGTGAGATTGCAGGAGAGAAACAGGCACAAACCAAAAATACTTCTACAGATAATGGACCGAAAAATAATAAACTCAGTAATATCCCTTACCAGAGTTGTCATCTATAAGCTCAAAAAGGCAGATATCCTTGGACATGGGCAAGCCACTAGGAAATAGGCCAGACTACATCAAGCAGTACAGCTAAGCCAGGGAAGCCAATCTCGGCCGAAGAAACAGTTGATGATCCATCCGTACCAAAGTAGAAATGATGATGTTTTCAGTTTGGTATGTTAATCTGAAAGTTTTATATTCAGTAAATTTAAGAAACTTCAGTCATTTCTTGTTAATTATTGAACAAATTTTGTCAAAGGGCTTACTGTTAAGATGTTGTACAATCCATGTAGCTCAAAAAGGCAATAGACCAGACTACATCAAGGAAGCAGAGCACAGCCTGGGAAGTCGATCCCAGCCCAAGCAACAGTTAAAGATCCATCAATACCAAAGTAGTAAAGATAATGTTGCTTCCAGCTTTGTAAGCTAATCTGGAGGTTTTTGGTCAGTAAATTTAAGAACTTTAAATTGTTTCTGGTTAATCATTGCACAAACTGGCAATGGGCTAACTGGTAAGATATTGCATAATCCATGCAGCCCCTCCATATGGGCATTTAGAATCAACAGCAATTTCTGAAGTCAGGAAAAACTATAACTGCTAAGGCCAGATTATAAATGCTAACATTTAATGATCTTGTTGTTTCTGCCATGTGGGAACAGAAGACACCTTGACATAATGAATCGTCAAAATCAGATTCGAACAAAACAACAGGGTGTTTACTTTTGGTTAGCTAGTTTACTGGTAGGGGTAGAGAAGTAGGATAGGCAGAGAAGGAAGTGGCTGTAGTCAGGAGGACACAGGCCTAAGCAGAGCAGGTGGATATTGCTGGTGGTGCCAGAGTGCAAGGCTCTAATCTGTAATGATTTTGTCTCGGTCACTCTTTAGTGAATACATTGTATTTCTTCTTGTCCTTCTGGCCGCAAAAAATACTGGAACAAATGAGTTAAGAAGACGCCTCCAATTAAGGAAGAAAATGTATCTCCTGATGTAAAACTCACTTGGATGGAAGCAAGTCTCAAAGCCCTACAGCAGGGGACACGTGACTTGGTTTGAAAGACTCCTTCCAAACAAGTGTGGCTAAGCCTGTTTACAGTGGGGGCAAAGCTCAAAATTCAGCAATTTGAGGGGAAAGTATAGGAAGAAAAACTGAATAATTGGTTAAAAGCAGCTTGAGGTTTATTTCAGCCAAAGAATATAATGATGTGCAAAACATTACCTTTGTGTGCCTTAGACTGTCTGTAGCATGCTCCCCTGTGGTGGGAGACCTACTGCCAACATTCGCAACAGCAAAGGAATGCAGCTGTAGAGTAACTTCAAACTTCAAAGATATGGTTTGCGAGAAATTTTACCTAACTGCGTATGTCAGAGGACAGCAAATTCAATGGCAGTATATGAGGCAACGTCATGAACAGTCTACAAGATTACAATGCCTAATTCCGAAAATTAGCTATCTTACTGAACATTTCAGAAGATGAACTTAGTGTGCTTATTAAACACATTGGAGGCCCTCACAGATATATCCAACACAACTGGGATTACTTTATATACGAACATTAGACAAGGCTAAGCCCTGTATATTGAGATGAAAGGGAAGAACATGCAAGTATTCAGGGAGCAAAATAATACTTTCCATACAGCCCGGGCAAAGCAACATGCAGATGGAGAGATGGCTCCTAAACAATGCACTCATTGCCACAGATTGGCCACACCAATGAAGACTGTTGGCAACTGCAACCAAAGCTCCTTCCAAAGAACCGTGACGGCAAGAAATTCATGATGGTTGTGGTAAGCGAGAAGGATTAAAGGTCCAGGAGAGAAGGATACCAAAAAAAACAAACTGCTGGCAGATGCCTAACGCTTCAATAAGAAAAAGTTGGGAACAACCCGCTAGTGTAATGCGCGTCGAAGTGCTGAGGAAGGCCATCAATACTTCCTTGTGTTCTTTTCCTTCTTACCGTGATGTTTGATTTGACATTCATTACCAATATAGCGTAGTCCACTGAATAATCTGTTCGAAATCAATGGTCTCCTGTGTTATAGCACAACTTATTTATGCTGCTAAAACATACTATGTGTATATATCCTGTTTCGAGCATTTAACTTTATTTAGTAAGGAGGGTGAACAGTTGTTATGCATCTATTGAAATCTGATTTGTAGTTTTTGTTTCATTACTGTAAAATCATTTTATCAAGAGCTGCCCACGCAGATCGTTGAATTTCAGCGTGTTTCTAGTTGTCCATAGAGGTAAAACAGTAATGACAGAAGAGGCAGTACTCTAGCGCCTCCGGTTTTGTGTATTTAGCTTGGTAAAATTAACATTGTTTTTTCTCATTGAAACATAGTAAATAAGGATGGCCGTATGTAGTTTAAGATAATGCTCAAAATCGCCAGGACTTCCCATTTCGCCGTACCTTCTAAAACACTAACATAGAAACAGCTAGCACACTACTTCTGGCAGCAACTGTCTCGAAGCCCTAAAATCACAACAAATTATAGAGTATTTCTGGGGACAACAACGGCATAGCAAACAAGCATCGACTCAGCCTGAGTGTGGAATCGCCTGTTCGAATTGCATGCAGTTATTTTCACCGGCACACAGTGGCGCGGGCAAAACCTAATCTATCAGTAATGTAACATTCTGAGTATGTGAAAGGAGATAACACAAAATTTTCATTGAAGTTCAGAGAATCGAAAGATCAATCACACGGACAAAGAGACATAAACAAATAAAATGAGAAGCAGTACCATCGCTACGATGCAGACGCGGAGCCGTTAATAATCCCGTCGTTCTCCTCTGTGCTTTCGTTACTCGCCGCTCAATGAAAGACTAACAGGAGCCGGTAAGGCTTTTATACGAATAAAAATGTGTATTTTAAGGTTTTGGCAAGGGCTACAGAACAAAATCATGCTCTTTAAATTGAGTTAATTACATTAATTAATTGAGGGTTTACAAATGTATTATTTTACTGATAAAAATTAAATGGGGTTATTAATTCATAATAAACCTAAAAAATTAATAACATATATATATATCTATATATAAAATAAAAATTATTTAAATTAGTTTAGATTTATTTTAACTATGGATTTATTAAGTGTTTAAAAGATAAATCTCGGAATGCCCAAATTTTTTTTGTGTGAAACTTGAGAAAAGGTTTGCATTTTTAGAGATTTGATATTTCTCTAGAGGATCAAATTTGTCACGATATAAACTTGTAGATCTGAAGTTAATGTGGAAGATTGATCTAGGTTAATAATGGTTTAAAATAAAGTATAATTGTGCCCAAAGAATATGGAAGAGATGTTGTAAGTTTATGTTATGTGGTGTTATGTAATGTAAATATTTGACTCGGCCAAACTACATATAAATAAAAAAACAAAAATAAAAATAAAATTTATAATTGTAACTTTATTTTAAACTACTACCAATCTAGATCTATCTTAACTTCGGTTCTATACATGTGGAGAGGAATCCAATTTCTCAAGATGTTGTTGATGATGGTCAACACTAATTAAGCCTGCAAACCATTATGGATTACAATAATTAAGCCCTCCTATAATCATTTCTTAAAGACCTAATAGGCAGGATCCCTCTTGAGAACTCATGGCCATAAACTATTAAACTTTTGTGAAGAGGATTCGGTTCACAATCATTGTATAAAGATGGTTGTTCTAAGGTTGCTTGTCATAGGTTTCAAAAAAAAACATCAATATTTGATCATATGTGCAATGTGGAAAATGGCCAAGTGCAAGGTGGGATGATGTGATGTTATAACCTAAGTTTTGCTCCGTATGTTGTGGTTGGATGTTATTTTGTACACTATAGCTTGTTTATATATGTACCATGGCCATGGATAGACATTTTATGGTGCAGACTATTGATTACATGTGATTATTAGTTGTGGTTTTATGGTATGTTTTTATGTTCGGCATATATGTTACGTGGGATCATTGCACTGATTTGATTCTTGACTAACCTTGAACATTATAGCAAGGGTATTCATTGCATTTAAGTGTTATGTTGTAGGGTTATGATTCCTCGACAATTGAGTTTGATATTTCAGGGATTAATATATGTTTGATGAGCATTGTCGACATAATTACATGACCTGAAACATATCACCGAACTTCCACTAGAAACTTTATATTGTTATATGGGATTAGACCTACGCAATGAATTTAATACAACATGATCTTCGACCTATCTATCATGAATTTTGAGCCTTCACGTGGTTGATTAAGAATTGCGTTAATATGATTAGTTGGCAATCAACTTGGCATTATTCTACCTATTTGATTGGTTGGTTCACTGCTTTGAACTGATCTGACTCATGTCTATTATTAAATTGTTGCATGGTGTTCATCCCCCTCATCTTTTCTCTTCTCGAACACACACATTTCGCATGCATAAACGTGATATTAGCAATATTACTCAGTTAATGAATCTGCATGTTTCATATGCCTACATTTACTCCACCACCTCGAGTTGAGCATTTTGATTCTTATCAATTCACAAAACCCTCCAATGTTATCATTCTCGTCATTTTGTAATTAATTCTTCTTTCTTTGCAAGTGAATTCTAGTGGTCAGTAAGGGTTTACTATTTTTGGAGCTTGGTAACGCAGCTTGGAGGTGGTCTGCACATATTCAATTCCTTGTTGTAGCTCCTTTATTCACCAGGTATGTACAAAACAGTTGTCATTTGTTTTCTTTGTTGACTGCACTGGGTTTTTCCCATTTTTACCCTGTCCCTTTGGTGTCTTCATGCAAATGTATATGTGTAGTTTCTCTCCAGATTGGTGATTAAATTCATCCCTTGAAAAAACAATGTTTAGTTTGGTTTCGGTGAGGAATTTTACCTAACCATTAACCATGTTTTCCCTGTGCATTGTGAATTAAAGCCCTGAAGGATTCAAGGGCCTTGGGCTTATATTGTCTGGCATTAATTTACAAGCTTAGTTATGATGGCCATGGTCATTAATTAGCCATTCCCTCATTAATTAGTTGATAACAAATCTATTTTCCGTTTGGAGTCGTTGGCTTAGTTCTTGGGATTCTTCAGGTTATGTTTAAAATGCCATATAGTTTATGCTTACAACCAAATGACCCTCTTATCATTACCTTTAATTAAAACCTAATGCATATTTAAGCTTGCATACCAAGCCGCATGAGGGAGCTCTTAAGGCTTTAGGGCTTTGAGAAAAAAACCCATGTGAATGCCATGCACAGGGACTTTACTACCAAACTCGATAGTGCTTGTATAAGTGGCATCTTTCTTGTTCAATTTTTTTGTTTAAATGATCAAGGGTTTATGTTTCTTTCTCAATATTCGGTCAATTTGTAATCGCATATTCATTTACCACTCCAATTATATTTGTTTTAATTCCTACCTATGATGTCTCTATTATGAAAATTTGATAAAGATATTCAGCCCTCTTCATTGGTCCATACCATTTGGTCATTTATATTACTCATTAGTACATGTTATTACACCATGCACATCCATTGAATATGTTTAGGCCTCATGCAGGCTCTTTGTTTTGAATTAAAGTGTCGAAGCATTTTCATTGATTTGTTCTTGCGACAAATATTGATTATATATATACATAATTGCCTCTCCTTTCCCTGTTTCAGTTATTGTTTCCTTTGTTTTTCTTAAAAAAGACCCAGTGTCTTGTTCACAAGTTAATGAATGATGCATTATTATTATTTATTACATGTGTGTAATGAGCATTCAATAAACATGTTGTAGAATGAGTTTCTTTAATCAAAACAGATGAAGAGGCAGGGGCAGAGGAGGAACTAACATAAATCAACATTTAAGGGTGAGAGGGGGACCAAGAATTATGTGCATTTCAATGCCAATTCTCAGATGCCAAGAGAATTGTTATGCTCAGAAATGATGAATTTATTGAGGTTACCTCAAAGCCAGCTTGAGGCATAACCTCAATCACAACAACCCTTGTTTCAACAGCCTCCTCCTACAGGAATTCCTCCCCTTAGTATACATCTTCCCCCCTAGTGAATTCAAATAATGATGGTTGGGAACAAGTTAGTCATGCACGACCTTTGCGCTCAAGGCAAGGTTGGCTTGATATCTTTCCTCCCAATCACCCCCCCCCCCCCCCGAAGCTCATGTGTCCCATCTACAATTTGTTGCTTCATGTGTAGTACGCACTCCTCCTACAACACCTCAACCATCCACTCCTTGGCATGCCTCCTCTGCACATCAATCCTCCCAACAACATAGAACAGTGTGTAACTTTGTTGGCCAACCATCTAGGTTCCCTGTCATCCCCTTACTTGTTGCTAGTGAGCATGAACAAAATGCTCAATTTTCTTCTTCCATTTTTTCTCATGGACCATCACATATAGTGTCATCATGCCTACAACAAGAGGAGCAATAGGCAGAGTCAACTCCTTCTCATAGGTAGGGGATGATCCATATGGCTCTAGAAAGACTCATAAATCAAAGGTGGCTTTGGAAAAGCTCAAAAATCAAAGTATTTGGATGAATCGAAAAAATGATTAGATCAAATATCTCTTCACAAGCTTTCCAATGGTGCAGAGACCTCAATTCAAGTTCATATGCAAAAGTTATGACTAGTCAAAGTTTTGGTCAACTAGGCCCCACTTATTAAATTTAGCAGGTTGCTAATTAAATTTGAACGCTCGCCAAATCTGGAGATCCCGCTAAATTTGGAGGTTGTTAACTAAGGGACAAATTGTCACTTAACAGAGACAATTTTTGGCATTTAGAAATGGTGAAATTGTTGCCTCTTTAATTTTTCCAATTACCCCTAAAAATTTGTTGATGGTTTTGGACACACACACTCACATGTATATATACGCGGAATTCTTACCATGGAAGCCACAGGGTTTGACCCTAGGCGAGACATGAAACAATCACCCATCATCGCCAATGGTAAATTTTCTTCGCCAAAACATATTTAAACTCGGACTTTTACCATTCGCGGGGCAGAGAACGAAGGTCGAGTGATGGAACCCAACCCATAGTGGAACCATGCTTGGAAAGCAGAACGAGGAGGGTGGAACCATGATTCAAAGAATCTTGGAGGAATCTTTAAGATTCCCTTAGCGTTGATTTTTTACAGCGGCAGAATCATGCCAAGTTTATACTCAAATGAACCAAAATTTGTCAGGAATCTAATGGCATGGTCGGTTTTCTAATTTGAGAATGAATTTTTCAGAAGAAGAATGTTGAGGGCGGAACCATGAAGTTGGAACCTTGACGCCATCTCATCTTTGTTAAAAAACAAATATTGGAAACTACCAAAACCACTTGAGGCCTCTTTGAAAAGAGGAGAGAACTATGAAAGCAAAAGGGAGAAAGTTGTGAAGAGAGGTATTCTACAACAATATTAGGTTGTTCTTTACTCCTCTAATTTTATTTTCTATAAATTGGAAAGCATATCTTAATGGTGACAACAATTCTATCTCTAAATAAGAGGGCAATTAAGATGACTTTCTTCAATTATTCAAGGATTTGTGAAGGTATCCTGTGTTCTTTCTGATCATTTACTTGTTGTTCGAAAGGTCTATTTTTTATTTTATCAATGCTAACAATGATCTTTATGCAGAAAGCACATTGCCCATTTACACAAGTTGCTTGAAGGATCAATATGCGGCCATTTCCATTGGATTTCCTTAACTATTGTATATGAGTTTGTACATTGCAGTGGTTTAAGTCTTAGAATTGGTCAATGGTCTTCACAAAGACCCGTTGTTAATATTCGACTATTATTTTAATAAAATCAACTTGTTCTTCTAAAAAATTTATATCTGTATATGCCTCTTGTATTTTGTTACATTTATTCACTATTTTTTTCCACGACTTATGCTCTACAGGGTTTCAAGATTTCAACCTAGAATCTTGACTAGTTTGTTGTTAATTTAAATTTGAATTTCTATCTTTTTTAATTTCTATTGACCACTTGTTTCATTGTGAATATCCCTCCTTTTTTCTTTTTCTTTTTTAGATGTATATATCAATTTTATGTTTTCTTTGGTTATATATTTTTGAAATATAAAAACACCAAAACATTTTCACTTTACTTTGTATATTTTGAGCAATATGTCTCATTATCTTGTTGTGATAACTAGGTTTGAGGAGTTGACTAATCTAGTTTGCCCAACTTAAGCAAAATTATCAACAGATGTAAACATCCCTTTTTAGTGCAAAACTTGAGGAAAGGTTTGCCCCTTTAGAGATTTAATCCCTCTCAAGGCTTGATAGATCCAAAGTTAAGATGGATCTAGGATAGTTTAATTATTATTAATAATAATAGTAATTATTAAATTTCTTTGTTTATTTTAGCTTTGTAGTTCGCTTGGGATAGGTGAAGGAAGCATTTGTTGAATCCCTAAGTTCTACGGCCTTGTGCTACGTGCTAGCCTCTACATCTAAGCACAGAGATTCGATTTATCTAGATCTCACAGTGGACCAAGCATTCACAACTCTCCTAGTGGTTGCATCCCTTTGATCGCAAACTTCGATGTCTAATTTCATTGGAAGATTATCTCTTCGACATGGGTAAGTTTTAGGGTTTTCTGGTTTTTTTTCTTTTGGTCAGGTGACCCGTCATGGCCAATCCTCCCATGACTCGTATATTTCTCAGGATATTGAAGCCTTTAACAATCTGGTCGCAAATGTCCCCAAATTTCAAACGGCACCTCCTTCAAAATTTGTTAAGAAGATCAATGGCATTCCTAAAATTGTGATTTCTGCTCCACAAGCTAGATCTAGGGCGCTTCAACTGGGGAATTGGGTTTGGTTAGCCAGTTTACTTGTTTGTGTCCTTCTCCTAAATCAATCAGATCATGGATTGAGACTAATGGGAAACCTAAAATGAAAGGAGAAGTGGTTTCCTCCTTTGTGGGAAAGGGTTTCTTCACCTTTTATTTTGAGCTCAAGGAGGACATGGATCTTATATTCATAAGTGGACCATATTTCATGAGGCCATAAGGGTTGTATTTGGATAGATGGAACCCTAACTTTAACCCAAACTATGATATCCCTATGGTGGTTCTAGTCTAGGTAAAGTTATTGTACTTGCCTCTCCACTGTTGGAATGATGTCACTTTCAGGTTCATTAGTAACTCTCTTGGAAAATACATCGACTGTGATGAACCCATCGAAGGATTGTTTGCCTGTGCTAGGATTTGTGTGGAATTGGATCTGGAAAAAGACTACTAGTAGCTATAAATTTATGTATGGATGACTAGACACACATTTAGGAAGTAGACTATGATCAACTCCTCTTCAAGGGTCGGATTTGTCACGAATATGGACATTTTTCTAGAAATTGCACGAAATCCCCAATCAACCAAGAAAATTAGGGAGATAAAGGGGAGCAATGACAACAATCCAAAAGGAGAAAGGTCCCTAACAAACAACAACCCCCTCACACAAGGGAAGACGCCTCAACAGACTAAAGGTATGACAAATCCTAAAGAGACTAGTAACAATAAAGAAGGTATTATCCAATCTAGTAGTCATCAAGGCTAAAAGAATAAATATGAAGTGCTAATAGATCTTAATGATGAGGAACGAACGTCTAAAAAATATGCAAAGCCAAACCTTCAAAAGAAATTTTCTCAAATCCCTAATCAAGTTCCAAAAGAAGAAAACAGAAACCCTGAAACCTCTCAAAATGTCTCAGTAGATCTATTAGAGGAAGAGGAAGACACTTACCTCTCATCAAATGAAGCCATGGGTCCCTTTATAATGGCCGGTTTAGCAGACGAAAAATCAGAAACTAGAAAAAACCAAATATTTGGAAAGGAAAATGAGATGCAGAGGAAGGAAAACCAATAGGGAAATCCGCACAACATAATCCAAGAAAGATAAAGAGTTAGGGTTGTTAGTGTCCATTAGTTCCAGTGATCAAATGTACTCTTTCCATGTGGTTGATAGAATCTTTGGTCAAATTATTATGTTTTCAAATTAAATATGATATCTCTTGATTGTCAAATAGTCATTGGTTTTTGTCTAGGTCATTACTACTCCTTCCACTTGCTCAAGGTCATCATCACTCATCATGGTCATGTCATCATTTAGGTGTCCTAGGTCATCAAAAGAGCTAATGTGCCATCATATAGGTCATGGTATAGGATTTACATTTGATTGTCATCATAATGTCAGTCATCAAAAGCAAAAAAAGAGCCATGTCCATCATTTGGTTCACCATCATGGTAGTTAGCAACTTAGGGACAAAAGGAATTAAGGTACCATTTCCTTATGAAGAAATTATGATACAGTACAATCACCTCATTGTATCATTTCTCAAAAGTACATGTGATGTCACACCACCACCAAAGAAAAAAATTGAGTTTCAAGCTATTAAAATACCATTCAAGCATTCAACAACTTCATTTCATCCTCCAAGGTCACTTCTCCACCATTGTGCTTCATCTCAACCATCAGAGCATCGATTTTTATCATCAAAACACCTTGCCCATCAACTCGTTGTGCTTCTGGACATTCACTGCATTTTTTAGTTTAACGGTCAAAGCAAGCAAGGAATAGGTTATTTCTCATTCAAGAAGTTTTCAACACTCCTAAACAAGTAAGTGAAGCATTCATCATCCATCTCACAAAATGATTTCCTTCAAAAAATGATGAAATCCCTCTCATAGGGTTTTATGTTGCGGTTTTAAGATTTCATGGTTTTTGCTTTCTTCCAAGGAGAAAATACCTATGTTTTCTACTTAAACACCCTTTTATACACTTGATAGACCCTCCCCAACCATTTCCAATACCTGTTTTTCCCTATCTTACCACTTTTCCCCAAAACCCAAGCCCACATTGCGTTTCTGTTGTGTTTTTGGGTTTTCCCTGTGTTTTCCACTTTTTCCCTTCCTTCCCTTTCCCATTCTAAGAAATTTCACTACCCCTATCTCCCTAACATCTATCCCTACCACCTAAATTTTCCTTATAATTTTCCCTCACTCCTATCCCCTCCATTTCCCTCCCTAAACTAGTTGCTCTATTTCCCCTATTTTGCAGCCCTAGACCCCTATCCTTTCCCCTTTCAAACTAGGATTTTCAGTCAAGCAAAGCCAACAACATGACCAGTGAAAAGAAAAGATACAACAAGGGGGGACAGGTCTCAAGATATGATCCAACTCATATGCAAGATACCAATGCTTCATAGTTCATCAAGAGGTCATTTGAACAACCAGGATGCCTATGGTTTTGTGAGAAAGTACAAGAGGTGGGCTACCATTGTGAACTGACTAGTCTATTTGCCACCAATTTCAAGAGGAACAAGACCACCATAGCAAGGATGGACTTCCCAGTCTCAACAGAGGTTATAGATTTAGCCACTAGTACCCCCAATCAAGGAGAAATTTGGTTTAAGGGGATGGATTTGGACATTGAAAACTACAAAGTGTTCATGAAACCACAATATAAGGAAACCCCATCTCATATCTTTCCTTGCAAGAAATTATTGGATAAATATACTCCTTTGATGAAGATGATTATGAAATATTTCACTTGTGAAGGCAGGTTCATCAAGTTATATCAGTATCACATCAAGTTGTTGATGCATTTCACATCCATCAAACAACTAAACCTACCCAATTACTTGTTTAGAAGCCTGGTTAAGATGACTGGAAATGTGAAGAATAAAGGGAAGGATCATCAAGCAAGCTTATTCCATCATGCTTTGATCAAAATCATAGTTCTCCACCAGCTCACACAGGTCAATATGTCATGTGAAGCATTCTTGGAGGCAGTTGCTCTCTTGTCTATCTCTCATCAATCCAAAAGCCGCAATACTCCTACATCATCTGGACCACAAAGACCTGAGCCATCTAGCATACCATCAGTGACAAAAATATAGCCTAGGGCAGTGGTTTCACAAACATACAAGAAGGGTAAGAGGCTAGTTTTTTCCCTTGAGATAGAAAGAGATATGCCTACTCCTAGATCTATGACTAGAGCTCAAGCAAAAAGAGTGTCTAAGGAGGTTATTATTGAAGAAGTTCAAGTTGAAGCCAAGAGAGAGCGATCACTTAGGGATAGAGGAGATTCATCATTGCAGCATCATGAAGAGGTACCTTCGAAGGTAGGTATGACTGATCATGGAGACAAGACATCAGTAGACATCATTAAAGAGCAACAGACACAAATCAAAGAGGTACAAGATGACCTTTCTAAAGCTAATTTCATGGTGGCTTTCTTGAAACAAGAGAATAGGCAAATGAAACTAAGCCTAATGAAGCAAGGTAAATCACATGAAGAGCCTCCATCATCTAGCAAGGCAGCTAAGGACAAAGGTAAGGTTGTCATTGATGTAGAACAATAGGATGAAGACATATAGGTACAGCCAAGGAAACCTACAACCAAATCCATGGCTAAGAAGGGACAACAAGCAGAAAATCCCTCTCCTCCTCAAACCCTAAAAACCTTTGATGACTCCATAACGGCTGAGATTGAAGAGAACATGGAGTATTGGCTTGAAAAGGTGAATGAGAATTTAGAGAAGCTTTTGAAGAAGGCAAACAGAGACACTACCCAACAAAGGCATATGCCAAGACATTATTACATAAGAAACATGGTGTGCAAGATTAGGGTTTAGAACATGAAGAAGAAGCTCAAGAAGACCCTAAGCAAGCTCAAGAAGAGGGACAATTTAGACCTTCTAGTTGATGCCTCCTTAGTGGCATAAAACTGGCTCAGAAAACAAGAAAAGGCATCAAAATTTTGAGTTTTTGAGTATTTTTGCACACAGTCAAAAGGGTCACTCTAAAAAACGCACCATGCCCACCCTGCGCTTTTTCCCAGGACCTCCAAATAACAAACGACAAACATGTAAATGTGTCTTTTATTTAGTATATTTCAGAAATCTACTTTTGGTATCTTGTCAACTCATGGATTTGCAAGAAACGGTCAAAATCCACTAAAATTTCACCTTTCTACCACTATTTTTGGTCACACGTTGCGTTTCTGGAGTAGTTGTGGTAAATTGAGTTTTAAGTGGTCTTGGAGAAGTATTTTTGCTGATTTCAAGCTTCAGTGATATAGATGACATCCTCGGCTACTAGTATCAGTCTTTAGTTCAGCTAAAGATGCACCAAAGTCATTCAATCAGCCATCAAAATTTCGTTGCGCCTTTGTGCATGCACGTTGCGCTTCTGCTATGCACGTTGCATTTCTGTGGAAGAAAGCTTGTTTCTCAGTTTCATGGTCAAGAGTTGACTTTTCTCGTTGTAATTAGACTTGAGATGATTCTAAATAATGTGATTAATTATTTTAGAGATGGTTAGAGTGAATATCTTGTAATTGCCTTCAAAGTCATATTCAAATTAGTTAGTGTAAAGGAGGAAAGTGGTTTCTAACTACTCATGATGTGGCAGTGGTTAGGTAGGATTAGGAAATTAATTCCTAGGAAGCAAGATTCGACCCCTGAGAGGGGCAATGTTGTTTATCATCTACATGTAGTCAGAATGAACTCATAGAGTGGGTTGGATACTCGGTAATCATAGTGTGGAACTAGTGTACACCATTTTACAGTGATATTAAAGACAGTTGCAGCTATAATCTTGGGATTCATGTGGTATGCTTATTGACAGTGTTTCTTCTTAGTTTTATCATCAATTTGAATGTTTATTTCTCCTTGCAACCATATGTATGCTTTCTTGTGATCATCTCATTAGTTTTTAAGAAGAATTCATAAGTTTTATGCTATGTTTTGATGAGATCTTCATGTTTGTGTTTCGTTTCTTCTGATGAATAAATTCATAGTCATATGCTCATTTTGATCCTTCATTTTTCAACCTTGTACCGAAATGACAACCCAAATATGTCACTACACATACCTACCTTGCCTCATTTTTATCCCTGTAATTGATTATTCGAAACCCTGACCAAGTTCCTAGATCTATGACCTTTATCTAGCAAACCCTAAATCAAAGCCTACTATGTCAAATATCTAGCCTAAAATCCATATATTCTCTAGTCACTTCCATTGACTGTGAGGTTGTTTCAGAGAGATCCCTCTCTGATTTGGCAAGGCTAGCTGCCAAGTCCAAAGTGGTATGAGGTTACCTTCTTGACTTCCTTTCTCAACCTTGGGAAACTGAGGAGTGCTAACAAGGGTATCAAAACACTATACCTCGACAATTAGTAGATCATGGGAACAAAGAAGGAAAAAAGGGAGCAGCGACAAGCCCCTCGAAATGGTAAACTCAATCAAAAAGTAGGTAATGAACACTGTATCTTGGAATTGTAGGGCCCTTGGCTCTACCAAGAGAAGCACAAAAGCAAAATGATTGATAATGAAATAAAATCCAATAGTAGCCTCCTCCAGGGGACCAAAATTGATGAGAAGTATTTCTCATCCAAGCACAGTAAAACATGGAATAATAGTATCCATCTTAAGGTTAGTTCTTTGGGTGCTTCAAGGGGCTTATGCACTCTTTGGGATCCAAAATAGTTGAAATTAATCGATAGTAAGAGAACACAACATTGGATTGTTACTACTTTCAGTATCCACGGTTTAAATCATGTATGCACCATGATTGACCTCTATATGCCTTTTTTTTCATGAAAAGAAAGATTGATGGAAATCCCTAATGCAGCTAAAATATTCACATTTTGGCACTAATGGCATCATCGATGGAGACTTTAATACGACCCTTCATAAAAAGGAAAAGAGAGGAGGATCGTTGGTCATGGATCCCCATAAAGAATCTATGGAGTACCTAATCAGTTCCCTCCACTGGATTGACCTCAAGCCCTTTAAGATGAGATTCAGTTGGAATAACAAGAGATTGGGACCAGGACACCTTTTTGCTCAACTGGATAGGTTTTTTTTTGTCAATAACCTTCTCTCTTTGAATCTCATACTCCACTCTTTTATTCTTCCTTGGAATGGATTAGACCATCAACCCATCTCTTTGAAAATTAGTATGCCTCAAAATTATGGTCCAATAACCTTCATATTTTCCATGCTCTGGCTCTAATCTCTTGGTTTCTCTAATGTAGTAGCTGCTTCTTGGGGTTAGTGGGTTGAAGGTATCCCAGTTGGTATTTGGTAGACCAAAGTAAAAAGGCTCAAACAAGAAATTAAACTCTAGCTTAAGAAGGGGAAATCAACAAATCAATCTTTGCTTCTAACATTGGAGAATCAAGTTGAACATATTCAATCTCAGATTGAAGTTGAGTATGTTACAAAGGAGCTTATGCACCAAGAAGTTAAAACCTTCCAGTCCTATCATGAGCTCCTAAGACATGAAGAGGAGCACTGGAGGTTAACATCAAGGAGTGTATGGTTAAAATTTGGAGACAGGAACACTAATACTTCTATAACAAATCCAAAAATAGAGAAAGAAAAAACAACATATCATAAATCTATCATCAAGGTCAAAGAATTGAAGAATTCTAGTTAATTCAAGAGGAAATAATCAATCACTTAAGAAGATTGTACTAGGCCCCTGATCAGTCAACTGAATAGGAAGATAACTATATGTTGGAGCACATTCCTAAGCTGGTTTTAGAATAAATGAATGCTTCTCTCATTGTTCCCCCTTTTATAGAAGAAATAAAGCATGAGATATTTTCCTTTCATACAGACAAGGCCTTGGGGCCGGATGGATTTCCAACCCTCTTCTATC
Organism: Pinus taeda; assembly: GCA_000404065.3. Lineage (NCBI taxonomy): Eukaryota > Viridiplantae > Streptophyta > Pinopsida > Pinales > Pinaceae > Pinus > Pinus taeda. The sequence continues at coordinate 27,845 of APFE031751340.1, forward strand.
ATCTTTTTTGGGATATTATTCATAACGACCTAAACAGAATTATAGGGTACTCGCTCAAGCAGCTCTGCATAGGAGGAGGAATCAATTCCTCCTTTTCAGCCCTCATTCCTAAAGAAAAATAATCATTCTTCCTTTGCGAGGTTCTGACCAATCTCACTGTGTAACGTCTCCTATAAGATTATCTCAATCCCTAAGACTCAAGAAAAATCTTCCTCACATCATGATCCAGGTGGATGTTGGTGGCCACCCACCTATCCCATTTGGACCCCCACAATTGTCTCTTTCAGTTTTTCAGTTTCCGTAATTACAGCACAATTTACTATTTTTTAGTAGTTTTTCGGGTCCTGAACTTCTGGAGTCGTTTTGAGGCCCTAAATGACGTTTTTTGGGAAATCTAGGGGCAACATGGGTCCATGGACCGATGTTGCCCTTCCCAAAGTGGTAGTGCTCGGATAGATATTTCTAACGAGCTATTGTACACGGCAAACAGAGATCGTATGCCAAAGTTATGACCCCGGGAAATTGATGTACCAATTTACCCAGACGGGGCCCACAATTTGGTATTTCATCTTCTAGGGTTAGGTTTTGGGATGTGAAGGGTTTTCCATTATTTCGCAACAATAAATAGGCCTTCGAGCCTCATTGTAACACAGTTCAGAGGCATGTAGCCACCACATCTCTTCTCAGAGATAAGCTACCATCGCCCTAGCTGGTTTATTTCCATTTCTGGTTGTAAGCATATTTCAGTATTTTCCATTAATGAAATGAAGTATTATTTCCGCTGCATCTTTGTGTATATGGTTATCTTTGTAATTTGTTGTGTTCCTGCTTAAATCTGGATCAGTGGTATCAGAGCGGTCTGCTTTTTCTCTGTTTTTCTTTGCATGTCCCCAACGAGGTTGGGATATAAGGAGTTAGGGCTTGAACTGGTCGAACCCTTGCAAGACCAGCCTCGCAAATCACGATGGTCTCCCATGGCGGATGAGAAGAAAGAAGAGGGGGCAGGAGATCCTATCAAAATCTTACTCGAAGAAGCCTTCGAGTAGCAAAGGAATGCGATGATGGATAGCTTTGCGCAGATCCTTCAGCGGCTACCCAGAGGCGGCGCATCGGCTTCCAACAGCTACTCTAGAAACGCCATGCCTTTTAAGGTACAAGTTAATTTTGAAATCCCCATATTCGAGGGTCAAATAGACGCAGATGCTGTAGATAAATGGTTAAATCTGCTAGAAGGATATTTTTCTGTTCATGAATTTTCGAGTTGGGAAAAGATTGTTTTCGCTCTTCTCAAAGTAGCCTCCCACGTCAAGGACTGGTGGGAAACCTACTACGAGCAGAAGGATGAAAGTACATGCTCACTATTTTCAGTTGCACCCACTTGGGATTCATTTCGGGATGTCATCAAGGAGCAGTACTACCCTATCAAAAGTTATGAGGACAAATACATCAAATGGACCACATTACGGTAGGGACGGGACCAAGATGTGCCAGAGTTCACAAACATTTTTCATACCCTTCGCACACATTTGGGTATCAAAGATTCTGAGTTGCATCTGGTACTCAAATATCGTGGCTACCTACATAGATACATCCAAGAAGAGTTGGAGTTCCTGAACATCTCCTCGCTCGACACAGCATGCCGATACGCTGTCAAAATCGAGCAAAAGTTCAAACAGAAAAAAGCGAGACTTTGGATTTGCAAATCCGAAGCCCAAAGGACAAAGCCAAGGAGGGGTGACCCAAGACAACCCATCGAAGCCACAAGAAAAGAACAACACCACAAAGCCGAAG
>APFE031751343.1:0-13259 GCA_000404065.3 Pinus taeda
TGTTTAAACTACACCTAATTAATAATATAATTTTTTTTATCAAATTTTCTCAAAATATAGTGAAATTTTGATTAAATTGCAAATTTGAATAACTTATTAAATCTCCCAGTCTTCTAAAGGTGTTTAAAAATGTGATTTAAGAAATTTAAAATTATGATATACAAAATAATTGTATCACAGAAAAACGCTGAAATGTAGAGTATTTACATTAACTAATAAAATGGTTTAAATTTTCAAGGGTTAGTTTAGTTGGATGAGTCTCTTTGTTTAAGTATCTTTAATATTGAAAGGTTACATGTTCAATTCTCTTGAAACTTTTGGAGTCACGCTCAATGATTGAGCCACATAGAAAAAAATAAAAAATACATTTCCTCAAACCACATAGCTTAGTTTGAATGTTCTACATTTTGGCCATTTTTCCAACATATTTTCTAATGAATTTTACTCAAAATCTAACCACAATCTTTTGGAATCACATGATTGATTTGTTGGGTCTAGATAATTTAAATGCCCTAGGACATTTTTAGTCTGTTATATCCATCCATGTGTTCAAAAATACAAGTTAAGAAATTGAAAATTGTTGTCTTCCTAAAAATTGTATTACCAAACTCTACTGAAAAAGGTACAAATGTAGAATTTTTAGACTCTACCCTAGCCTAAACTTTGTTATTTTGGCTTATTTTGGGCATATTGTTTTGATCAATTTTCTCTTAAAATTTGGCAAGCATTTGTTGGAATTACAAATTTGAGTTCAGTTTCTAGAAATGGAGTGCTCTAAAAAGTTTGTAAGCTGTTGAATTCATATAGAATTCAAAAACACAATTTAGAAAGCTTAAAATTGTGACCACACCAAGAATCGTACATTTGGATTTGAGGGAAAATGGCTAAACATAGAATATTTCAACTCCACCCTAACTCATAGTGCAATATAAGCATTCTACATTTTGCCATTTTTTCCAACATATTTTCTTGATCAATTTTACTCTAAATCTAGCCAGACTTAAATTGTAAAAGGATAAAATGTGAAATGTTTGGAGTCCATCCTAACTAATATAATTTTGTCAACCATCTATGTTTTGGTCTATTTCTGGGCATATTTTTCAATGAATTTTACTGGAAATCAAACTAGAATTTGTTGAATTTGGATATTTGAGTTGTTGAGTGCGTATAGTAAAAGTACCCTAGGGATTTTGCAAACAAATTTATTTATGTATTCAAAAGAACATTTTTTAACCAATTTAAAGTTGCAATTTCGCAAAGAATTGTATAATTGAATGATAGTGAAGAAGGATAAAAAGTAGAAATTTTAGACACCCCTCGAACAAATATGTTTTCTAAAGATTCTATCTTTTGACCTCCATTTATGCATTCAAAATTGCAATTTTAAAGCAACCTAAAATTGTTATCTCATAAACAATTGTATAGCCGGATTCTAGTGAAAAATGATATAAAAGAAAATTTTACACTCCCCTTTCTCTAAAAAGCCTACTTTCACCTATTTTCACTCCTAATTTGTTGGAATTATAGATTTTTCTTGTTGAACATATATACTCAAGTGTCCAATTAGTTTTTTAAGATGTTGAATCCATTTATGCATTAAAAAGAGTAATTTAAGCAATACAAAGTTGCAATCTCATCAATAATTGTGTAGTTTATGTGTTACATTTTGCATTTTCTAGACATATTTTCTTATCAAGTTTGAAAAAAGATCTAGCTAGAATTTGTTAAAATTACAAATTTGAGTTCTTGAGTCTATACAATCCAAATACCTCCAAAGTTTTCTATGGCACTGAATTTTTTTATACATTTAAAAATACAATTTAAACAAAAAAAAACAATTTAAGCAATACAAAGTTGCAATCTCATCAATAATTGTGTAGTTTATGTGTTACATTTTGCATTTTCTAGACATATTTTCTTATCAAATTTGGAAAAAGATCTAGCTAGAATTTGTTAAAATTACAAATTTGAGTTCTTGAGTCTATACAATCCAAATACTTCCAAAGTTTTTATGGCATTGAATTTTTTTATACATTTAAGAATACAAATTAAACAACTAAAAATTGAGATCTCACCAACAATTATATTTTTAAACTATATGAAAAAAAAAATATATAGAATGTTTAAACTTTACTCCAGCTAATAACATAGTCTAAACATTTTAAATTTCAGTTTTGTCCGGACATATCAGTAATCAATTTTACTTATAATAAAATCAAATTTGATTAAAATTATAAATATGAATTATTAAATTTATACCATCTAAATGCTTCAAAATATTCAATCCATTCAGAAATACAATATAAATAATATTGATATCACTGGTACTTTGTCATCCTACTAGGAAACAAAAACAGAATATAAAACATTTAGATTCTAAACCCACTGATATATGCCTACAAAATAATATTTCTAGCCCAACTAATATATTCATACTAAATAATATTTTTTATAAGCTGCAACTCCATTGCAATGTTGAATATGATTTGCTGACATGATGACCAGTAAATGATAATTCGGATACGAGAACGCAAGATGGGTTATGGAATGAACAAGGATGTATGCAGTTTGTAAAGAAATTTCTGTACCGTGAATAGAGCCATGTTAGCACTATAAATCTAATAAATCATGGCCAACGTTCCGGCATGACCCCATGGGTGACGTTTGCAGGTAATGAACTTGGCGGACATCCTCTGCGGCAAGCGCTAGGAAGAGTGCAGCCCCGTCATCATCCTACTCTGTCGAATTAAAAAATTACCTAAACTCGGAAGACTTGGGCCTCATCTTGTGCTGCTCCCTCATGATCCCGTGATGTCTGACTAGTTTAGAAATGACAGAAAATTCGGAAGACTCGGCCGCTTTTTGTCGCTGCGTGAGTCTCTAAGATGCATGTGCAGATGAATTAGGTATTTCCAACAAATACTGCAGGAATTGAATTGATAACACGTTCAGGTTGGATCATCACGAACTGGGAATCCTGAGTTGGAGTTAGCATCGACATAATTGCAGTAGGAATATTTTAAGTTTGTGTTTTTTTTTTTTGTCTACGGTGGGAAAATTCATTATAACCTAGTTATCAAATTAATATTGAGGACAATTATTTATGGTTATTATCTGCCAATGCATATTGACTCATCACTGTTATTCAAAGAAAACCAGGTCACTTAGAATGATTTGCTAGTGATTTGTAAGGGGCAGGATTTCACCTTGTTAGATGCTTCTAGGTCTTGGACTATTAACCTGTTTCCTCAAATCCAAGGAAGACAAGCTCTAGCCAAGCAAAAACAGTTTTAAGGCATACTACAAGCTCTATTGTCGTGAATTTGTATTGTATCGGCCCTTAATTGTAAATGTAGAATTTACTATTATTTTGTTCAGATAACCTGTTATTCTTTGCAATCACATGGTTCATGACACAGTGTAATCTCTAAGTGAGTCCCACGCACAATGTCTTCTATCGCTCAACCAAATTGCACCCTTGGACGTATTTGTCTTCTATCGCTAAATCAAATTGCAACCTTATTGCAACCTTAGACGTATTTTTGGTGGACGAGCATCCTTATGTCAATGGAAAATTTATACAGGGGTTGAAACAATTGATTTCGATATTTTTTATTAAAATCATTAAAAAATTACATAATGCGATTTGTTTGTAACATTCCCTCTTACTCTCTCGGAATCTTCTAGGTTGAATGGGAGGTGTCACATTCAATTACCCTAATTTCCATTTCATCGTGTGATTATGAATATGATGTTATAAAAACCTTAAATTTCAAAAGTTTTTATAATCAAATTCAAATACCTCCATTAGATTAGGTTTTCTTAGAGAATCTTGTCGTGATTCGATGTAGGAATCAAAATTTATTACCATTTAAAGATTCATCTTTTAATCATCTTGCAACATCAACCAACTTGTCACGTGGCTTGCTATGTGGCATACATGATGTTATCATTTCATATGCCATGTCAAAATGCACTTATCATTGTCAGCATGCCAACACCATTGCGCCTAAACCCAAGAAGGGCACATTGGAACTAAGCATCATAAGGAGGGCGTGATCCCCATCAGCGAACATGAATATCCTTGTCATTGTCAATGCATAAATATACTAGACCTTATCATGTATATCCACGTTATACATGTTATATGCATTTATTTAGAAAATACATGAGGTTAAACTTCTTGCTAATTATCCACCTCCACGACAGAGCTTCGATAGATGAGCAGTCTATATTCATTACACAACCCCCTTCCCTTCTCAACAGTTAACCATGCGGGGAGAGGGTGTCAGTGAATACTTTGTTGCATATGTGACTAAATTCCTTGCAACTTTCCTCTACTCTACCTTCATCATGTGGCCAACATTCCACACTAATGGCTTATATTGAGTGTGCCCCCCATACTATCTCACAAATAATGAGGGGAAGGGAGGGGTTTTACACTCATCAATTGCAACACCTTTGTTGATTGAATTTTTATTCATGCCCTCTCTATCAAGCATGCCTCTTCCCCAAGAACCTTACAACAAATCTTGGTGCTAGACATGGCGCGTTGGAAATTTCTCCATCAATGGACCCTAAATTTTGACATTGCGTCACTTGTTGGTTTCGTGACCAACCACACAAGTCGCATCACGTTGATGTAGTGATGATGCAATTGTGTTATGTGGCATCCTATGAGGGTGTCATGTATCACCTATAATTTAGTCATATGTCCATCCAATGAGGCCAATTCTTTCTACCACTTATCAAACCATCAACATACCATGTTAGGGATCTCACCACATCACAAATCCACATCCACATGGAGTACATGTGGCAAGCCCTCACAGAAATCAACACTTTACTGTTATATTGAATTTTAGGGTTTCAAGCAGAAACCTCTCTTACCATGCCTGCACGTCATTTCATCTAGCCACATTGCACCAAGACGTAGAAGAGGCTATTACCCAAACTATGCATGGTGTGACAACAAACTTCCCATCATTGATAAAAAGAGTTATGTTATGTACCGTCTGCTAATATCACCATTCCCTTATCAAGTCAATACACAAAGAAGGGTTGTAACAACCCATGGTTCATTTTTTATGTAAATAAAATAAGACCAAGGTCATGAGACATGTATTCCAAGTTGAATGTTGGGAAAAACATAGTGATGGGTATCTCTTGAGATTAATTAATGTTAATGGAAATTGGTAAAGGCATTAGCAAAGGAAAAGTGACAATAATTGGCATTTTATTTACGAAATAAAGTAAAATAGAAGAAAATAAAGGTGAAGGGTCGCAAATTTGTATGAGGAGGACATTGAAGAGAAAATAGAGGTCTCAATGATAAAAAGGTTTATGAAGATCAGTTCACAACATTAGCTGGTTTAGAATTAGTAAATTCAATTTTGTAGCCCTCATTTCATTATCTCATTCTCTTTCATACTCTTTCACCATAGAGCATGCTTGGAGCACTCTAGCTTTCACTTGGATTGAGAAAAAAAGTCAAAGGAAAGTAAGTAATCACAAGGAGACAATGGGATCAACAAATACATCTAGATTGATTTGTAGGTAAGAGGTTACATGTATGATCTCCTTGTTGATTTTTTAATTCATGATATATGCATGTGATTATCTGGTTATGTGTTTTCATTGGCATGGAGGATTGGCTAGATTGACAATAGTTTGAGCATTGCCTTTCCGTTTCCTAGATAGCCATTGTGATGTGGGTTTTTCGACTTGATTGTTTTCTGATTAGGGCTCATGTTCCTTATGGTTTCAAGTTGGAACAAACACTCTGGAAGCCCTAAAACAACTTGGGTTGTGTTACTAGTCCTAGATCCTAGGTTGGGATAAATGCTCTGAAGCCCCATGACAATTGTGGATTGAGTTACTAGTTCCTAAAACCCTAGAAAATTTGGGTAAACACTGATCTGGTTGATGTTAGTAATGTCCAATCATAGAGGTGGAAGCATTGTGTTTGAGGGTTGAGGTGGTTTAGCCTCTGGAAGCCCTGGTTGGTTTTTTCTTGCTTTATTCCATGATATCTCACATTCATGCTTGCAATGTGGCACAGGGGTGATTGGATAAAAGAGAGATTTGGTTTAGCCCAATCTATGGCTGGGTGATACGTGGAAGTCCCTAGCTTAGTTGGTATTTTCACATATTAATAAGAATTATTCTTCTACAATGATTCATGTATACCTGTAGTGATTATGTTAGTGACATTATGGTTGAGTTACCATGGTTCATGTGCTGGTTATTTTCTGGTTATATGTTAGTTATATAATGTGTATGTTCTATGGCTCTTGTCATGAATTGTTTAGTTATTGATTGGTTGATGAATGTATGGACTAATAAGTGTTATTACATCGATGTAGAGAGGGCATAGAGCCTTCTTGGTGAATCTCATATGAATCTCAGACTAATATGATTTGATATGTATTCACTACATGTAACTTACATATTTTCCATGTGTTTGGCAAAATGACTATTATGGATAGGTAGTTTAGGTCAAGTTTGATTGAATTTTTGTGCCATCATGTCATTTATGATTCTAGAAAGTCTTAAGAAATTTTGGGCAATGGTATGGAGGAAGGCCTGAAAAGGTGGCACATATCATAGGACCTCATGCTCAGAACTAGAGAAATTGGTTTATAACCACATGGATGCAGTGTTGTGCATGCGGTTGGAGGACTATAACTGCATGCATGTCTTGTTGTGGGTGTGGTTGTGGGGACGGAGTAGAGAGAAAGGGTTCCAACTTAGGATTTGGTCACCTTGGGTGGTTGTTCAGCCTTTGAGTTCCCTGTAGACATTATAGGATGTCAATATGTGGTTAGTTTTTTTGCCACACTTCCTTAACTAGAAATAGGAGGCCAGGTCATGCCATATTAACTCTTTGTCTCATGTTTACCCTGGCAGACTGGTTAATTGGGTAAATGTGGGAGGGGTGGTTACAAGGGTGTAGTGTGGTATTAGTCAATAATCCTTGGACTAATGAATTATTTAGCATGCTAAGCCTCATAATTAAAGTAATACATAGTTCCCACTATTATTTTGTAAATATTTCCACAATTCCTTTATGGATGTGGGCAAAGCTTCCCTAGCCAAATTATAAGCTTGGAACCCCACTTTGATAGGCTTGTAAGTCTTCTAATCTCATTGAACATTTCCATGGTCAATTGTAACTCTACATTGTCCTCCTCTATGATAAAAGGCCCATATTCCAATTCCTTTAAATCTAGACATTCAACATATCCATTTAAGTGAAATGGACTCATTAATTCAAGCATTCAAACCATAAAGAGTCCATGATATACAAAATATATTAGACATTGATAATAATCCAAAATGATAATCAACAAAACATGTAAACCACCATTCATGACTATACATATAAATAGTATCATAATTTATAGCTTATACTAGTGACACAAAGGCGTTCAAGTCCTTCAAAATCTAGAGGATGATTCACACAACCATCTTTTTTTTGTTTGTAAGCTTAGGTAGGACCCTCTCATTTTTTAGTTTTTTCACATGCCCGTTATTCACCCCATTTCCGAGGAGGGTAGCACAAGAATCGAACCCAAGATCTCTGGTTCGGTGAGACTTCATTTCCACATCCATTGCCACTTGAACTACCCCATGCGAACATTCACACAACCATCTTATTACAACATACATGAATAGAAATTCCTCCTTAAGTGTCGATGAACCATTATTATATGAAAACATTAATCAATATTCACATTGCACAAATACGTACAATAACACAAGTAAGCCATTTATCTTAATAAGTAGATGATTGAAAACAAAGAGAGGGACTTCAACTCTCCTCCTAATAGTAGGCAAAATGTACCATTTTTATTTCTTGTAGTTAACAACCCCCGAGCCAGATTCAAAGTCGAAGGAGTGAAGAGCTCAAGGTTAAAATCAATATCAGTAAAGTGAACAATCACATGGGTATCCAAAGCACACAATGCCTCCACCTAATATCCAAAGGTCCATAATACATGGTGCCTCCACCCAAAAAACACTTTATGATATCCATAACATCGGTGCTCCACCTATTCAAAAACTACATGAATCTAGAGTTCTAAAGCATCTCCACCTACTTCATACTTCAGGATTCCAGAGCCCATTGTACCTCCACCTGTCTTCTATATAATCTAGAGAACACTATGACTCCACCTAATAGGATTCCATGGGAATCCAGAGATCTTGGCCTCCACCTGTTCAACAACACACAAAAATCTAGAGAAATATTCAAGTCTCCACCTATTAAATCTCACTCAGGAATTCTAGAGAGTTAAATATCCACCAGATCAAGAAGACATGAGTCTATAACACTCTTCATTTATGCCACCTGTTGTTCTTCTTTCTTCAAAATTATTTCTCCTTTAGTAATCCACACTTTTTTTCCCATGCATTCGATTGAGAAATCATTAGGGTGGCCAATTAGTGTAGATTTATCTTACTTGATAATTTCTTGTGAATATATGTTAGTTTCTTATTACTTTTACAATATTTTCTTCATAAAAAAATTACCAATATATAAACATGAACATCAAAAAAAGAAAATGAACACAAGATATAGGCTCCAAGCCAAGGCAAAACCTGACAAGGGGGAAAACCTAGTTGACTCTTCCCTTCTTATAGAATTAGATCAAAGTGAGAAATCCAAGACCAAAAACCAATACCAAGACCTTCTAAAAGACCCAAGTCATCCCTCCTTCAAGCCTTCCTCAACTAGGTCAAGCACAATCAAGTCAAAGAAGGTCAAAGTTTCTTCTAGTTAGAACTTCAGTCCTATAACTTCACATACTTACCCTAGCACCTTCACATAAACAACTTTCTTTAGATCTTCAGCTAGCAAATTTTCCCCAACACTTTGCACATGTGAAAAATGATGGATAAAAGTTTTATTTTTATTCATTATAGGAAATTTCAGCCTAAAAGTAGTCTCTTAAGGAAAAATCAAGAAATTAATAAAAAATGCTATGTGGACAATTTTTTAATATTATTTTACTTTTATCTATGTTCCGCAATATTTATTAGCATGATATCTATATTGATATTTTATATTTTCCTGTGTGTATATATTTTATATTTAACAAATTTTTTTGGTGTTTTTTTTAACAACATTATCTACTAATGCCAACAAATTTGCTTGAAATAATATTTTTTGCCAAAATCCGGTAATTTGTCCTTTCTCGAATACATTTTTTTTAGCTATTTTATATTATGAATGTTAAGATGCCTTTCAAAATCACACAAGGAAACTATAAGTCGACACTTTTCAAACCATTTAACTATTTCATATTTATCTATATATTCTATATTTTTTTGCTAGAATCCGATAATTTGTCCCCTTTGGAATACACTTTTTAACTATTTTATATTTAACTATATATTGTATATGTTTGGCCGAAATTTTGGTAATTTGTCTTTTTTTGGAATATGTTTTTTTTAACTATTTTATATTTATATTTAACTATTATTTAATTATTCTATATTTAACTATATATTTTTTTTTTTAAACTATTTAACTATAACTGTCTATATTTATATTTCATATATAACTATTTTTTTGTGTTTTTTGGGCATGGTTATTAATGTCAAATTGGGCTTGGCATTTTTAATATATATTTTTTCAATAATATCAAGATTGACATTGCATTAATAATTTTTTTTATATTCTAATTCATATAGCTAAGTTAGGTTAAATAACATTAATTAATATTTTTCATGAATACCCCAATTAATAATAAATATTTTAACGATATCTAAATTAAAAATAAAATACCCGGATGCGGGTGTTAATGCTTGCATTTAAGTGTAATCTTTACCCACGCTCCGACCACATGCTACCACGCTATCGACAGATGGTCACCATGGGCATCGGGCTGGCATCTGCCTCTAAGGCATTCATGTGCATTAGAGGCTCTTTAATGCAGGGGCCTTTCCAAGGTTCAGCAGACAGATTTTTTAATATGGCACAAACATTCCTCCGCCTGGGTATGCAGTTCGGCACTGGCTTTGATAATTTGGAAGTTCAGGTCAGCGTGGAGGCCGGAAGTTCTGAGAGCAGTATACCCACCCTCACGGCCCTCCCTTGCCCAATCTTCACGGGGATTTCTAACTCGGCTCATGCGAATGTGAAGGTTGCAATTAGGCTGAAGAATCTTCAGGGTAATCTCTCCTGCGACATTTGTAGCAACAGAAGCAGTTGCAGACTTGGTACGCTCCGCCCGCAGAGTGTTGTTGAGTTTCTTAAGCTCATAATGGCTCCTCGCACTGGACACAAGGTGCCTCGTAGGGGTGGTCATTCCAGGCAGAAGAGTGACACCAGAAACAGCGGACAGTCAAGTCCGAAGCGCATTTCACCTTTGGCTTGTGCTTTGCCTCCCTCAGGCGACTCGACGCACTCAGACGATTTAAGCAACACAGTGCAGATAGCGACACTTTACTACCGCCGCCAGAAGAATAAGCCAGTGGTTAAAGCCATGATCACTGTTATCTTTGCTGAGGAGGATGAGGAGGAAGAGAGTCGTAAAACTGATATGGGAGAGAAGACGTCCACCACCCCAGAAAACTCATCCAAGTCAAAGGACAGCTCCTACAACCCAGAATTACAGAGCAGAATTGAGGAGGATAGCACCTTAGGCTACTCAGCAGAGCAGGAGGAAGCCTTAAAAGAACTCAGCAGTCTCAAAGGGAAAGAACCCATGGATACTGCTGAGGGAACTCTTGAGGCTCAAATGGAAACCCATCACAGCGAGCCCCCCTCCACTCAGAGCGGTTTGAAGAATGAGGAAATGGAAGACTCTTTTGATTATGCCCTGTACCTCAAATTGCCTCCTGGTTTTGACTGTATCGATGACGTTCCGGAAGGAGTGGAAGTGACATGGGAGCCAGACCCGGTTCGTGCAGCAGAAGATCGGAAGAAGAGGGCGATGGAACGCGAAGCTGAGGCGAAGAAAACCCAGAACAAATGACTACAGAAGAATCAGGGGTAAGCCTGCCCTCAGGCGAGCGTCGTCTTTTTTTCTTTTTGCTATGTCTAGGTTTGGTGGAGTGCAGCCTCTGATGTATTGCTGCCTTGACATTCTGTTTCATGTAATAGATCTCGGGGTCTAGGTTTTTTCTCTAGCTGGTTTGTCTGTCTCAGTCGGGTTTTGTATGTCCATGCTGGTCCAGGTTACAGTTCAAACCATTTCTTTTGGTCTTTTTGTATACTCTAGCTTCTACAAGCAGAAATTCCAGGTTGATGAGAAAATCTATGACAGAGAGCTGAACACTCGCTCTCAGAGGTGTATACCTCTTGTAAATATTTTTCTCCTTTTTTAATATAATAGTTTAGTCTTTACGCAGAAAAAAAAATTTTAATAATAAAATATTTCACAGATACCCATATTAAACAATTTAAAATTATTTAGGACATGTTTAAATTTGAAGGATTTTCATTGGTTTACATCTTATGACATGGAAATTACATAAAATTATTTGGACATGCACCTCTTTTTAAATTTAAAGGATTTTGATTGGTTTACATATTATGACATGGAAATTACATGAAAAAAAATCATGGAGACTTTTATGAAGAAATTTCCTGTGATGCCTTCTTAAATCTTCACTCTCTCTCCTTAGGTTTTTTCTCTTTCCTCTTTGAATTTTGTTTGCTTCCTTGCATTTTCTTGCATAGAAATCAAAGTTTTCAAGTAGTGACCAAATGAAGTCAAATAACTCTTTATATATACATATCCAGAAGGTAAAATAGGTCCATTCCAAAACCAAACTTTCCAGGAAGAGATCCTTCCTCTGAGCACTGTGAATTTTGATTCGGAGTAAAAAGATCAATTGTGGAGAATTACGTTGTTGTCCTAATGATATTTTTGCAAAATATATTTAGTTTCTTATAATATGTGAATTATCCATTAAATGAAATGATTTTCCTTGCAATTTTTCACACATCTTAAGAAGTATGTGTGTGTTCACATAGCATAACTTAATCAAAATGTGCAATTGGAATATATATTATATATATATATATATATATATATATATATATTATATATATATAAGCACAGTCTACGCGGATAGAGCTAGGTTTCTCATATTAAAAATATTTTTTTATGGAAAATATATATTTTTATTATTTTTCGAAGTTGGCAAAGTAAACGAAAATAGTGGTATCTTTTAAATTTTTTCATTGTGTATATTTTATGATATTTATTTTTTATTCAACCTCTTTAAAACTATTCAAAAAAAATTCAAACATTACGTTTAAAAGAAATTAGATAAAAAAAAATATGATATGAATTCAAAAATGTCAACTTATATTCCATTGGATAGAGGGTTCATTCCTGAATCCAGCATGATTAACTCTGCCACTTAAAGATAAATTTTAAAAATTTGTTTTTTAGGCTCTCAACAGCTCGATTAAGCGCTTAAAATGCTCAATCAAGTGTTTGGAATTCAAATTTCAAATAAGTTAATATAGGATTTAAGAAACCCTCGATCATGGTCAAACAAAGGCTCGATGGAACTATATGAGCGATCAAGCTATCACAATTATCTTTAAGAAAAAAGAAACCAAAGCCTCTCAATACTTATCTGTAAGTGAATCATAAGATTTATTTATTCTGTAATTTTTTTTATTCAAATATATTCCAAACTCTATTTTTCCTTAATTACAGATTCAAATTTTATTTTATTTTACCAAGAAAATAATTTAAATATATAAATAATTTATTCAATTTTGATTTCTTAAAATTAATTTGTTTCATTATTTTTTGATTCTAAATATAACATATTTTTTTAACCTTAATCATTTTTATGGATGTTTAAAAATTTCAATAAATATAAATCAAATTATAAGAAATAAACTCATAAACAACCAAACTAAATGGAAATTATTAAAATATTATTTTAAAATAATTTCATAAACATTTAAATCCCTAGATTACTTAAATTCAAATTCAAATTAGTCAAATAATATTTTAAAACGTTATTGATTCATTGTGCTTTATTATTTTAAAAATATATTGCAAAACCTAAGCCAAGAGTAAAAAAAATGATAAAATTCTATATGTTACTTAGCACGATTAAAAATTCTATATCTACTTAGCACTTGTACTGAGCATATAATTGAGTGCAATCGCATTTTATAGATTTATAATTGCAATATCATTGCATCCATTAAAAATATATTAATTATTCCATTACAAATATATTATTATAACTTACAATTATTACAACTACATTAATTA
>APFE031751343.1:14007-37090 GCA_000404065.3 Pinus taeda
AATTGTATGGAGCTTTAAGGCCTGATTGAGCTTTGAAGCTCAATCAAACTCCTAACCTGGGATTAGGAAGAGCTCGAGAGTTGGTTAGTTTTAAACTCCTAACCTAGGGTTAAGAAGAGCTCGAGAGTTAATTTTAATACTCGATAAAGTTGTTTTTTTAACACTAGGAGCGCGGTTAAAAGAGCTTCTGAGTTATGTTTTATATTATAGCGGATCAATTTTGTTTTTTTTTTAGATTGGGAGTTTCAAGTAATGTAGTGGCGTGCTTTTGCTTGCTCCGAGCCTTTTCAATAATAGCTTGTCCAACCATTTTTCTACTCTAAATTTTTTATTTAAATTAATAAAATAAACCAAATGTGAAATGAAATGAAAAAAAAAAAAAAAACATTTAACCAAATATTGCATATAGTACTAGAATTAAGAGCGCAAAACCTCTTTCCAGAAAATATGTGCTCTTTTTTTCGAAAAGAAACGAATAGGCTCGTAAGCCACCAGGAACGGTTTTTTTTTTTGCGGTCAACAGAAGTTCGAGAAATTCCTGTAGAACACTGAGATAAGGTGTGGCCTGGTAAAACTTGTGAATTCAGATAGACGAGGAAATAGATAGAACTCTTCATATCGAGCATGTTGGAATTTTTTTTTTTTTGGTAAATTTACATGGAAGAAACCTTAGGGTTTGCCGTATAGTTTTGAAAACCCTAGTGTAGCCTTACTACTTTGAGAAGGTATCGAGAGAATGCGAGCATCCGTGAATCGAAAGGGAGGTGGTTACCCTAACCACCCTGGGAAGTAATCCCCATCGTTCAAATCGAAGTTTTAATCTAAAACGCCCAAGATGCAAGTTGTCACACAATAGACATGTGGATGTACAACTTGATATAACATTCACGACATATGAGTATACTAATTCCCAGGGCACACATGCAAGGGAGGAATTTACATAACGTTATAGTCTAACTAGCTAGAGAAATTGCCCAGAAAATTATGGAAATTTTAGTTATATTTTAAGAAAATTCAGTTATATTTTCAGAAAATTTAGTAAGGTTTTTTATAAATCTAAGTTACAGCTGTTAAACTTAAGTGTCTCAAAAGTTTTGGATCGTGATGAATCCATTCTCACTATCAAAAACACTATTCAAATAAATTCCAACCACTTTTGAACATCCAAACTATTCCTTGACCTCTTTAAACCACTCCTTTACCTAAGTCATATAAATGTTTAAAAAATCTATTATTTCTTCAAAATTAAATTTTCGATATATCTCATACCAATAAATTATTTAAATTCTATTATTCTTAATTTCTAATATTTTGTACAATATAACCTTCAGATTATTAAATATAACTTTGATTATCTTAAATTTAAAAATTTGATTTTCATATATATTACCTTTCACATATTAACTAATAAGCTACATATCTTTCAAAATATTAAAATAAAACTCTAATTATCTTAAAATATTAAAAGATTTCATTTTTAAACAGTGTTACTTTTTACATTTTAATGGATAAACTACATATCATTATTATTTGAATCATCAGAACTCATAGAACCTCTAACAGAATCAGATTTCCAAAGTAAATTTTTTTCAAAGACTATTAGATATGAGAAGATATAGCTATCAATTTTTCCATAATAAAATATAGTTTTTGTATAATTTTAAATTCATTATAATTTTTTCCATATAAATTAATCATTTTTTTTATTTAATTAAATTTTAAATAATATAAAATACTAATATTTATTATATAATTTTAAATTACAATATATTTAACTCATTAACATCAAATCATGTAATATTGGTTAACTTAAATTAATAGATATATAATTTATAATTGAATTTGCTTTTTTTTACAATTTATATGAAATGATAAAAATGTATAGAACAATTTGTACTAAAACTTATTTATAAGATGTATAATTTTATTATTAGTATTTTAATTGTATACTTGTGTAATAAAATTACAAGGAAAATAGTCTTTATACTACGAAAAATATTACTCTCACATGAAATAAAAAATAAAATATCGACAAACCTACATCCAGAAGTTGAGAAAAGTACACTTGATATTATCTACTACTCTCACATGAAATAAAATAAAATAAAAATATAGACAAGCCTACATCCATAAGTTGAGAAAAGTACACTTGTTATTATCCAAGTTTTATGGAGCAAGGCTTAATGTAAAAGGTTTTGTTTCAATTGAAATTAATTTATATGTTTGGAAATTTTATTTTCTAAGTGATTGTTAATTTTAATTTTTTAGAATTTTTAAATAAAAAATTGTTTTTAAAAGTTGTCTGTAAATAAAATGGAATTTATATAATTATAATTATAATTTTTAAGTTTTAATTTTTATTTAAGGAAAAAATGGTTTTAATTAATTAAATAATATGTAAGATAAGAAAATTCAAAATTAATAAAATTGTAATATTAAGTTAATTTCTTATAATAGGAAATCATGAAATTGTAATTTAAATATTTTAAGTGCTTTTATCGTAGAGCAAAAGTAAAAGTATTATCTTGAATTTTTCACCCAAAGAAAATTTGTTGGACAACTAATGTTGGATATTTCTAAAGATTTAGGAGTTTTAAAGAAAAGACAGATTAACAAGATGCTCCGGTATTAAACAATGTTACTAGAATGTTAATCTCGGGGTTTATGATATTAATCCTAGCTTTTAATATGAATCAAAAGGTTTATAATACTAATCTTAGGGTTTATGATATCAATTCAATGGTTTATAATGGTCAAGCATGGTCAAGAATTGTCCAAAACTACATTGTGACAAGGATTGTCTCAATATGGTAATCAACCATGGGAAATTAAGTTTATTTTAAGGTTTATATACCTAGGGTTTATAATTTTTATCCCTTAGGCTTATTAATCCAAAGGTTCATATTCCTAGGGTTTAATATTATTCACTTAGGTTTATAGTCCATTATGCTTTTAGTATTAATCCCTAGGGTTTATTATTCCCTTTGGTTTATAGTATCAATCATGGTTGGCCATGTTTTATAAATTCAATCATGGTCAGCTATCATCAACCATATTTTATAAAATCAAACGTGGTCCAACGTCACATTGTAACAAAAATTGTCTCAATATGAAAATCAATGATTGTCTCAACCATGGTCCAATGTCGCATTATGACAAATATTGTCTCAATACGATAATCATGGTAAACCTTGGTCAACCATGTTCTCTTATGGTTTATATGCCTTGGTTTTATAATATTAGTCCCTTGGGTTTAATATTATTCTTTTAGGTTCACAATCCCTTAGGGTTTTAGTATTAATCCCTTGCATTTATAATATCAATCCCTTGGGTTTATAATATCAATCGTGGTCAGCCATGGAAAATCATAGCCAATCGTGGGTAACGATGGTTAATCATAGCCAACCATGGTCAACCATGGTCGAATTTCGGATTATGACAATGATTGTCTTAATATAAAAATCAATCATGCTCAACCATGGTCCAACGTTGCATGGTGACAAAGATTCTCTCGATATCAAAATCAATCATGGTCACCCATGGTCCAACGTTGCATCTTTACAAGGATTGACTCAAGATGCAATGTTGCATCCCCTATTTTCTTTTTTAATATTCTTTAATTTCATTTGTTTAACTTAATAAGTATATTTTTAGCAGTCTCTCTCTAAATTACTCTTTTCTCTTTAGCAACCCCCTCCCCTCCTTTTTAGATTATGTTTTCTTGAGACCCCTTAGGTTTTAGTTCTTATTTTATTTTCCCTCTTGACCTTCCTCTTTCTAAATTTATTTGTTTCAATATACTAGATCTGTTCATATAACTAAATATATAACATGATGGAACCTCCTTCTTATTTTTTATTTATAGATTATTAATATTTTTCTAGTAACAATTCTTAAACTATAGTTCTATATAATTTAAAATTGCTATATTTCTAATTAAGGGAAATAAGCCATCCTATCACAAATAATGGTCCTATAAGATTGATAATAATAATATTAATAAATAATTATTAAATATATAAATATTTTAATGTATTATTCCCAACAATTAGTTTTCAACTAAATATATTTTTGATTTAATGGAAATAAGTCAACCCGTAACAAATAATAAAGTGCTATTATCAAATAATTATTTTATATAAATCAATAGTTTTGTAAGCTAATATTTTATATCTAATTATTTCATAACAACTAGTTTTTAACTAATTATATATTATTTAATAGATATTTCCCTACCACCAATTCTTAATAATTTTTTAACTAATTTATCAATGGCTAACTCTTGATAATGATGCATCCATGTTATTTATACCTACAGATCGATTGATTTCTCACCTTGTCCTAACGATCATCCACATTAGTTGGTTCGAAATGTCGACAAAATCCTAACAATGTGATTAATTCGAAAGACTTTGTATCTACATTATGGATCACAAAAGTCTTAGATCTAACTTGTAAATCAACCATCAACAACCATGGTCAACAATGTTTATTTTAGGGTTTATAATGTTTATCTTAGGGTTTATATACCTCAGGCTTATAATTTTTATCCCTTGGGTTTATAATATCAATCACTTGGGTTTATTAATCTAAGGGTTCATATTTCTAGGGTTTAATATTATTCCCTTAAGTTTATAATCCCTTGCATTTTTTAGTATTACTCCCTAGCATTTATTATTCCTTTGGGTTTATAATATTGATCACGGTCAACCATATTTAACCATGTTTTATAAATTCAATCATGTTCAACCATATTTTATAAAATGAATCGTGGTCAACCATGGTTAATCATGGTGAGTCATGTTCCAATGTCACATTGTGACAAACATTGTCTCATATGACATTGGACCATGGTTGAGACAATGATCAACCATGGTCAAACATAGTCAACATTTGTCAAGAATGGTCAACCTTGGTCAACCATGTCCAACCATGTTTTATAAAATTAAACATTGTCATCTACGGTCAATCATGGTCAACCATGGTCCAACATTGCATTGCGACAAAGGTTTTCTTGATATGAAAATCAACCATGGATAAGCATCATCAACCATGGTCCAACATTGCATTGTGACAAGGATTATATGAGTATGAAAATTGACCATGGTCAACCATGGTCCATCATAGCCAACCATGCTCAACCATGGTCTAATGTCGCATTGTAACATTGATTGCCTAAATATGAAAATCAACCATAGTTAATCATGGCCCAACATTGCATTGTGACAAAGATTGTCTTAATATGAAAATCAACCATGGTCAACCATGGTCCAATGTTGCATTGTGACAAATATTATCTCAATATGGAAATCAACCATGGCAAACCATCATCAACCATGTTTATTTTAGGGTTTTAAATATTTATCTTAGGGTTTATATACCTTGGGTTTATAATTTTTATCCCTTGGGTTTACAATATCAATCCCTTGGGTTTATTAATCTAAGTGTTCATACTCCTATAGTTTAATAGTATTCCCTTAGGTTTATAATCCCTTGGATTTTTAGTATTGACCCCTAGGGTTTATTATTAGTTTGGGTTTATAATATCGTCCATAGTCAACCATGGTCCAATGTCGCATTGTCAGAAATGTTATCTCAATATGAGAGTCAATCGTGGTCAAACATGATCCAATGTCTCATTGTGACAAATATTCTGTCGATTTGAAAATCAATCATGGTTTTTCATGGTCAACCATCGTCCAATGTCACATTGTGAGAAGGATTTTCTCAATATGAAAAAACCCCATGGTCAACCATGCTTCTTTTAGTGTTTCTAATATTTATCTTAGGGTTTATAATATTAATCCCTTGGGTTTAGTATTGTTCAACCATGGTCAACCATGTTTTATAAAATCAATCGTAGTCAACCATGGTTAACTATGGTCAAACATAGTCCAACATTGCATTGTGACAAATATTGTCTCAGTATGAAAATCAATTATTGTCTTAAGCATGGTCCAACGAGTTTTATAAAATCAAACATTGGTCATGTGTTATAAAATCAAATATGTTCATTCCAATGGTGAATGAATTAATTATTATGAATATTCATTAATTAATAATTCTATTAAATTTAATTAACAATATTTATATTCTAGAATGGATCGACAGGATCGTTTTCACCTTTGTCTCGGATTCATAGAAATCAGCTCTAAGCGCTCAACTCTTGGGTTAGAAACATGAATTCCAGGTACTTCAGTCAAGCTTCTGGTTCCTCAGATCACTCATCGATCAACGCAGAATCTTCCTTGTCACGACACTATCGCGGCGGCAATTTTGGCATCTCTGTTCCAAGCAAGTGCTCGTTGTCCTCAACTTCTACATATCCAAGCGATTGCTCAAATTATTGTTCCCACTCTCCTGGTAGTAATGATGATGGAGTATTTTCCTCATGTACTTCTTGTGGTTTGGTTTCCTCTCTCAGCTCTTCTGGCATCAATCCGACCATCCCTATCAATAGTCTTTTTTCTCTGGTATTGAACCCTTTGGCACCTCTTTCCTTCATCCTTGTGAGCTCGCATCCAGTCCCTCTCCTTTGGTCATTTCCTTATCCCTCTCGTCATGTGACCTCATAACTCCACTCCCATGGCATCCATATGTCTACCCCTCTTTCTTTGGTCTCGGACACCTAGACAACCCTTTCCTCCTCATCCCCCGCTCCCTCTCATGGTGTCCCTCATATCACATCTTCATCTACACCCTCCCCATTGCATGACTAGTCTGACCCTTCCCCATCCCTTATCCCTATCGATATCCATTTGTTGTATCCTTATCCATCTCATCCTATGATCACTTCCCTTGCTGAACTCCTTTTCTTTACCCCCTTCCATCCTGTTCCATCCTCCCTCCTTCATTTTTCTCCTTGCTCGAAATTATACGATATTAACTAGAATTTATCCCATTCCCCTTCTCATCCCTTGACTTCCATTCTGACTTTCCCATCCCTCCTTTACGTTCCTCGATTCCTCTTTCCCCTTTTTTTTGTTTAGAATAAAAATATTTTAATAACATTTTATAGTAATAATAATAATAATAGCAATTATTCTTGTTTTTCTTCTAAGACTGTTCTTAATTTATCTAGGATGAATTTTGATGCTAATATTTTTTGAGTCTTGCAAAAAGGGTTGAATTTTTCCCTATCCCCAAGAAAAATTCTAATTGAGGATATTATTTGTAACATTGAATTTGACATTAGAGGCCTTTCGAACAATGTTAAGGAAGCCATTAGACAAGATTATGCCATTTTCTTGCGGAAAGATAAACCTCCCAAGAGTAAAATTAGCAAGGATGAGTTCCTTGCCCTTAAATCCCTTAGAGATAACCTTGACATTGTCAATCTCAAAGCCGATAAGGGTGGGGCCGTTGTTATTTTAGACAGGTTTGACTATATTAGCAAGATGTTGGGTCATCTCCACAGTAGTGGGAGTTATAAAAAAAATCAATAAGAACCCCCTTAAAAAGTTGCTAAAGAGGTGGTTTATGCCAAAAAATATAATCTTCTTCTTAACCCCCTTAGAAAAATGCTTATTGAGAGTTACCCTCTTTCTCCCAGGATCTATGGTCTTCCCAAGATATGTAAGGAAGGGACCCCTCAAATACCTATCGTTAATACAATAGGTGGTCCTACTTATTTTCTTGCTAAATTCCTTGCCCAAAAGTTCAACCCTTTGGTTGGTCACAAATTCCTTCGTTAAGGACTCTAGCTCCTTTTCTCAGGATTTTAAGGATTTGAGGCTTGACTTTGGTGATTTGTTAGTTAGCTTTGATGTTGTGTCCCTTTTTACAAAAATCCCCATTAATGAGACCATTAATGTCATTAAAAGAATCACTGATGATGACACTACCAAATTAGTGGGCCTATGCCTTACCTCTACCTTTTTCAGTGTCCAGGGGGGATTCTATGAACAAACTTGGGGTGTTGCTATGGGATCCCCTCTCTCCTTTGTCGTTGCTAACTTATTCATGGAGGAGTTCGAGACCAAAGCCTTGGCCTCCACTCCTTTTCACCACAAGAATTGGAAAAGGTTTTTTGATGATACTTGTGTCGTTTGGCCCCATGGTCGTGAGAAGTTAGAACTTTTCCTTCATCACCTTAACTCCCAATCTGTCTCCATCAACTTCATAATGGAGGTTGAGGTCAATGGGTGCCTTTCTTTCCTTGATATTCTCCTATGCAGGTTGGAAGATGACTCCTTAGCACACTGAGTTTTCCATAGAAAAACTCACACGGAACAATATTTACATGCAATTTCTCATCATTTTCTTACCAAAAAATTTGGAGTTCTTAACACTTTAGTTACCCGTGCCCTAAGAATTTGTTATGGTAATCACCTTGGAGATGAGAAATCACATCTTTTGAAAGTTTTCGAGAAGAATGGCTATAGCAAACATCATGGTCTTAGATATTTTCGGAGGGCCAATAAGGGGGCTAAAATTAAAAAAGTTATCAATGACCTAGAATCCTTGGTTAAACTTCCTTTTATCCATGGGACCATGGATAAGATTGCTCACATTCTTAAAATGCATAAGGTCTCAACTATTTTTAACCCCCTTAATACCATTAAGAGTTCCCTTAGATCAATTAAGGACCCAGTTGAACCTAAGGACATGACACAGATTTATTTAATCCCTTGCTCTTGTGGGATTCCCTACGTTGGGGAAATTGGTCACTCCATTAAGTTTCGGATTCAAGAGCATGTTGCAGACATTAGAGACAGGCATTCCGGCTCCCTAGCTATTGCTAAGCATTCAGGGAAAACTATGCACCATGTTTGCATTGAGGACTCCTAAGTCATCGCTAGGATAGATCATTTTCATCATAGGAAGTTCCATGAGGCCATTGAAATTGAGAAGCATGCAAAGAATCTCAATAGGGATGATGGTTGGAAATTAAGAGTTGGTTCCACCCTCTCTTCTTGATGCCTCTGTTTATATATATAATATAATATATATATATATATATATATATATATAATATATATATATATATATATATATATATATATATATATCATATTATTATTATTATATTATTTAATTCTTTATTTTTATTTTTTGAATCTGTTCAATTTTTTTTCTTTGAATTATTTTTAATCTTTTATTTTAACTTTAGTAGGGAGTTATCTTTAGTGTGACATTTTGGACTTTCCGGTGCCAGAATCCAGTGAAAAAAATTGAGGTGAATCTTTATTTGTGTTATTTAAACTAGTTTTTTCACTGTATATATAGATTCAACACCCTGGAAAACCCTAGTGCACTTCGATTGCAAATGGCTACCCATCAAGCTTGTGATTTCAATAAATTCCTCACGGATTTTAGATAAATTTGACCAGAAAAACCCACCGTAAAAGCTTCCAAAAAGTCATGCTAAAGACAACTCCCTTTAGTAGTATCTTTTGGTTTTAAATTTTAAGACTTTCATTATAGATTTTAATTATTTTTTAGTTAAGGCTTTTCCTTTTATGTCTTTTCCCTAGCTGTTATATGTTTTTTCCTTTGTCTTAGATTGTTATAATGCTAATTATATTTTTCATTTCTAATTGGTGTTTTTTACTAAGTAATTAATTCCATTATTAGTTTGACCTTCTCATCTTTAACATTCATCTTAAAGATTAATTATTTAATAAAATAATTTATTTCTTAATGATCATTCTCTGGAGCATGATTTAGTTTTTCATCTTTATGTTGAGGAAGAACCACACTAGATGGTTTGAAATGTTCAAAATCAATAATATGATTAATCCAAAATGCATTTTGAATAATATAATTTTATTATTATTATTTATTAATTAATAATGAAATAACTAATTAATTAATAATAAATCAATTAATTATTATTAATATTTATTAATTAATAATGTTATAAAATATTAATTATTAATTATAGTTATAATTAAAATTATATGTTCCTCCTCTATTAAATATATTAAATAGATTTATTAATGTAATTGTATTAGTTATAAATTACAACTCCATTATAATGTTGAATATGGAGTATGCAAGGAACAAGGATGTATGAAGTCCCCTCATCATCATATGGTGTTGGACAATTTAAAAATTACGGAAACTCGTACTGATCTTCTGCAGCTCCCTCAGCATCTCGTGATATCTGACGAGTTTAGAAAAGGCAGAAAATTCGGAAGTCTCGGCCGCTTTTTCTCGCTGACTGGGTCTCTTGAATGCATGTGCAGATGAATTGGGTATTTCAAACAAATACTGCAAGAGATAAATTGATAACACGTCCAGGCTGGATCTCCTGACATCACGAGCTGGGAATCCCGAGACATAGTTAGCACCGACATAATCGCAGTAGGAAGCGTTCCGGGTAGGCCGCGTCTGAATCCTTGCGAGTTTGTTGTCATGGGTTTGTATTGTATCGCCCATTGGTTGTAAATGTACAATTTACTATTATTCTGTTCTGATTACGTATTATTCTTTGCAATAACGTGCTTCGTGACACACTATAATCCCTGAGTTCCACGCTCAATGTGTTCTATGGCCAAATCAAATTGCACCCTTAGACGTATTTTTGGCGGGCGAGCGCAGATTTATAATGAAGAGGGGGTGAAATGAAACCATTGATTTTAATAAAAAAAAAATTAAAATCTTTTAAAAAATATATATTGTGATTTGTTTGTAAGATTCCTTGTCACTCTCTTTGGAATTTTCTAGGAGCGGGGTGGAATGAGACATTGAATTTAATAATTTTTATTTTTTAAATCTGTTAAAATATATATAATGTGATTTGTTCGTAAGATTCCTGGTCACTCTCTTTGGAATTTTCTAGGTTGAATGAGATGGGTCACATTTAATTATCTTAATGTAGATGCAGTTATAAAAACTTCAAATTTTAAAAGTTTTCACAATCAAATTCTAATACCTTCATTTGATTAGGTTTTTCCATAAAATTTTGTCATAATTCAATTACGAAATCAAAAGTTATGACCATTTAAAGATTCACTTTTTAATAATCTTGCCATATCAGCAAACCCTCCACGTGGCTTGCTATGTGGCATACATGACACTACCATGTCATATGCATGTCAAAGTGCACCTGTCCTAGGAAGGGCACAATGGAGCTAGGAACCATATAGAGGGCATGATCCGCCTCCGCCAACATGAATATTCTCATTAGTTCCAACACTTAAACATACTCATCTTATCATGTATATCCACATTATACATATTATATGCATTTATTTAGAAAACACACAAGGTTAAACCTCTTGCTAATTATCCGCCGCCACAACAGAGCTGCAAGAGATGAGTGATTTATATTCATTACACAACCCCCTTCCCTTCTCAACAATTAACCATGGGAGGGAGGGTGCGAGTCCATACATTGCTGCATATGCGACTAAATTCCTCACAACTTTCCCGTACTCTACCCTCATCATGCGGCCACCATTCCACACTGACGACCTATATTGCGTGTGCCATTGCCTTCTTGTAGATAATGAGGGGGGTGCTCTACACTCATCAATTACAACACCTTTGTTGATAGAGATATTTTTTTCATGCACTCTCTATCAAGCATGCCTCTTTCCTTAGAACCTCACAACAGAACTTGGTGCTAGATATGGTGCGATGGAAATTTCTCTGTTAATGGAAAATAAATTTTTACATTGCATCACCTTTTAGTTTGTGCCCAACCACACAAGTCACATGTTGTTGATGTTGTGATGACGTCATCGTGTCACATGGCATCCTATGAGGGTGCCATGCGTTGGGTATAATTTAGTCATGTCCATCCAACAAGGCCATTTCCTTCTACCACTTATCACACCATTAGAGTGCCATGTTAGCTCTCTTGCCACATCATAAATCCACGTCGACAAGGAGTACATGTGGCATGAATTCACACCATTCAAAACTTTATGGTTATATTAAATTTGAGGGTTTCAATGAGAAACCTCTCTTACCATGCCTCCGCGTCATTGCATTGCACCAAGACACAAAAGAGGCCATTACCCAAACTAGTTGTGGTGTGATAACAAACTTCCCATCATGTGATGAAAAGGAGTTGTGTTACACACCTTCCACTAATAGCACCATTCCCTTTTTAAGTGACTACACAAAGAAGGGTTGTATCAACTCCTGTTTAATTTTTCATGTAGATAAAATAAGACCAAGGTCATTGGACACGTATTCTAAGATGAATATTGAGAAAAACATATTGATGGGTATCACTTGAGATTAATTAATGGTTATGGAAATTGGAAAAAATATTGGCAAAAGAAAAGTGGCAATGTTGGCATTTTATTTATGAAATGAAGGAAAATAGGAGAAAATGATGGTGAAGGGTCACAAATTTGCATGAGAAAATAGAGGAAAATGAAAAAAATAGAGGCCTCAATGATAAAAAGGATTATGAGAATTAGTTCACAACTTTTACTAGTTTAGCTTTAATCAGTTTAGTTTTGGAGCCCTCATTTCATTCTCCCATTCTCTCTCATACTCTTGCACACTTAGAGCATTCTTCGAGCATGCTTGGAGCACTCTAGTTTTTACTTCGATTGGAAAATAAGGCAAAGGAAAGCAAGGAAGCACAAGGAGAGAACGAGATCAACACCTACAACTGGATTTCTTTTTAGGTAACGTGTTGCATGTATGATCTTCTTTTTGATTTTTGGATGCATGGTATATGCATATGATAATTTGGTTATGTGTTTTCATTGGCATGGAGGATTTCCTGAATTGACAGTGGTTTGAACTTTGCCTTGCCATTTCTTGGATAACCATGTTGTTTTGGGTTTTTCCACTTGATTATTTTCTAATTGGTGCTCATGTTCCGTATGGTTGTGTGTTGGAACAAACACATTGGAAGCCCTAGAAAAACTTGGGTTGATTTGCTAGTCATCACGCCTAGGTTGGGACAAACACTCTAGAGCCCTTGGTGGGTTGATTTACTAGTCCCTAGAGTGGGTTGGACAAACACTCTGGAGCCCTGCGATAATTGTGGGTTGAGTTATTAGTTCCTGGAGTCTTGGATAACTTAGGTAGAGACTGATCTAGTTGATGTTAGTGATGCCTGACCGTAGAGGTGGAAACGCTGTGGTTGAGGATTGAATTGGTTTGGCCTCTAGGCCTTGGTTGATTTTTCCTTGTTTTATTCCATGAGATCCCACTTTCATGCTTTGAATATGGTGCACAAGTGATTGACTGAAAGAGAGATTTGTTTCAACCCAATCTATGGTAGGGTGGTACCTCAAAGTCCATAAATTGGTTGGTATTTTCATATATTAATAAGATCTATTCTTATACTATGGTTCATGCATACTTTTAGTGATTATGTTGGTTACAATATGGTCAAGTTACCATGGTTTCTATGTTGGTTATATAATGTGTACTATCTATGGCTCTTGTCATGAATTTTTTAGTTATTGATTGGTTGATGAATGTATGTATTAATAAGTGTTGTTGCAGCTATGTAAAGAGGGCATAAAGCCTTCTTAGTGAATCTTAGATGAATATCAAACTAATATGATCAAATATGCATTCATGACCTGTAGCTTAAATGCTTTCCATATGTTTGAGGAAATGGATCTTATGGATTAGACAGTCTAGGTAAGCTTTTTGATTCAAGTTTTATTGAATTTCTTTTTCATCATGTCATTTATGATTATGGAAAGTCTAAGGAAAATTTGGGCAGTGGTATGGAGGCAGGCCTGAAAAGGTGGATAGATCTTGGGACCGCATGCTTAGAAGTGGATAAACTCAGCTATAACCGCATTGATGTAGTGCTGTGCATATATTTGGAAGCATATGACTGCATGCATGCCTTGGTGTGGGTGCGGTTGTGGGCCCAAGGTAGAGAGAAAGGGTTCCAACTCAGGGTTTGTTCATTTGGGGTGGATGTTCAACCTTTGAGTGATCTATAGTGCATGTAGGATGTCAGTATGTGGTCATTTTTTTCACCCCACTCCCTTAATTGGAACTAGGAGGTCAGATCATGTCATTATAACTCTTCATATCATGTTTACCTTAGAAGTCTAGTTAAATTGGATAAATGTGGGAGGGTTGGTTACAAGAGTCAAGTGTGGGATTAGTTAATAATACCTAGATTAATGAATTACTTAGCATGCTAAGCCTAACACTTAAAGTAATACATAGTTCCCTCTATTATTTTCTAAATATTTCCATGGTTCCTTTATGGATTTGGGAAGAGCTTCCTTGGTCTGATTATAGGCTTGGCACCCCACTATCATTGGCTTGGAATTCTTTCATGGTCAAGTGTAACTATACATTGTCCTCTTCTAGGATAAAAAGCCCACATGCCAATGCCTTTCATTCTAGACATTGAACACACCCATTTAAGTGAAATGAGTCATTGCTTCAAGAATTCAAACCATAAAGAGTCCATGATATACACAATATATTAGACATTGATAATAATCCAAAATGATAGTCAACAAAACATGTAAAAAATCATTTATGACTATACATATAAATAGTGCCACAATTTATGGCTTATATTAGCAACATAGAGGCCTTCAAGTTCCTCAAAATCTAGAGGATCATTCACACAACCATCCTATTACAACATACATTAATATAAATCACTCATTAAGTGTTGATAAACCATTATTATATAACAACATTAATCAATATTCACATTACACAGATATGCACAAAATTTCAAGTAAGTCGTTTATCTTAATAATTGGATGGTTGACAATGAAGAGAGGGACTTCAACTCTCCTCCCAACTGTACTGTTGTTCTTTCTTGTAGTTAACAACCCCTAAGCTAGATTTAAAACATAAGGAGTGAAGAGCTCAAGGATAAAATCAATACCAGTATAGTGAACAATCACATGGGAATGTAAAGCACACAATGCCTCCACCTAATATAAAAAAGTCCAAAATACATAATGCCTCCACCCAAACAACACTTTAGGGAATACATAGCACTCATTGCTCCATCTATTCAAAAACTACAGGAATCTAGAGTTCCAAAGCATCTCCACCTACTTCACACTTCAGGATTCCAGAGCCCATAGTTTCTCCACCTGGCTTCTATAGAATCTAGAGAACACTATGACTCCAACTAATAGGCTTCCATGGGAATCCAAAGATCTTGGCCTCCACTGGTTGAACAACACACAAAATTCCAAAGCACTATTCAAGGCCCCACCTATTAAATCTCACTCAGGAATTCCAAAGAGTTAAATCTCCACCTGATCAAGAACACATGGGTCCATAACACTCTTTAGTGACACCATATGTTGTTCTTATTTTTTCAAAATGCCTTCTCCTTTGGCAATCCACACTAATTTTCATGTTCATTTTGTTGATAAATCACTAGGGCTACTAATTGGGGTATATTTCTCTTACTTGATAATTGCTTGTGAATATATGTTAGCTTCTTATTATTCTTATTATGTTCTCTTCATAAAAAAATTACCAAAATATAAACATGAATATCATAAAAAGACAATGAAGACAAGATATAGGATCCAAGCTAGGGAAAAACCTGACAAGGGGGAAAAGACAGTTAACTCTTCTCTTCTTACAAAACCATATGAAAGTGAGAAATCGAATACCAAAAATCTTACATAAGACCCAAGTCATCCCTCTTTCAAGCCTTCCTCAACCAATTCAAGTCCAATCAAGTCAATGAAGGTCAAAGCTTCTTCCATTTAGAATTTGAATCCTACAACTTGGTAGAGTTTCCCTAACACCTTCACAGAAACAAAAAATTTCTGCCTTATATCTCACAAAGTTTCCCCAACACTTTGAACCTGTGAACAAAGATGGATACAATTTTTATTTTTCTTCCTTCTTAGATATTCGCTCTCTCTCCTTAGGTTCTTTCTCTTTACTCTTTGAATTTTGCTTGCTTCCTTGCACTTTCTTGCATGGAAATCAAATCTTTCAAGTGGTGACCAAATGAGGTCAAACTTCTCTCTATATATACACATCTAGGAGGTCAAATAGGTCCCTTATAAGGCCAACTTGTCTAGGAAAGGCTAACTTGGCCTTGTGGAGACAAAATTGAATATTTTGACTCAAATAAAATTATTTTCTACTTTATTTCAAAAGTCCAAATGGGACTTTACTCCAATAAAATGAATTGAAATATGAAAATTATTTTTTGGACTTAGTAAACCCTAGAAGGATGAAGAACGTGCTTGAATACTAATAAAATAATAATAATAATAATAAAATTATTTTTCTCTTTTTTCATTTACATGGAAAATACAATGATACTAGTACAATGATGATTATGTAGACTGAACTTAGTTACATTTTTCAGCACTCCCTCTTAACTAGTGAGGTATTCATAATTACACAACTAGATAATGGTACTCTCAAATTGAAATGTTCTCATAATAAGATTTTGGATTGATAATCCATCATCAAACATTAGCATCATAACCAATATTTGTCAATTTGAAATATATCAAGGCCTTAACTAACAAGCTCTAACTCTCCACTAGATTAGAGGACAATGTTGGAAGGCATACATTTGGACACCAACACCACAACCTCTCAAGACACATACCCATTCGAATGTTCACTAGGTATGTCCTTACAGGACTATTCTTATCTTGGATTCGCAATCCTAAAAGAATATCGGTCCTCCTTGACTACTCTTATCTTAGATACCCTATGATATCCTTAAAGAGTGTCAGTACATAGGACTACTACCTATCTTGGATTTCAAATGCTCAAGGAGTATCGATTCTATATGATTATCCAATCCTCCATTCTCCCTACCAATTTCTTAACTATAATTATGAATATTAGTTCTCACCTAGTGCATGACACATGGAGAATATGGTGTCCCTCATTATACTCTCTCAACTAGGGAGGATATCCTTACTCCCTCTCAACAAAGGAGACAACATCACAATCCTTAACTTTACTTAATCATCAACTAACTGTATTTTTGTGGAGATCTAGTTGTAGTTGCAGAGATCCTATCTTGCAACATATCATATATGATCTTCAACTTTCCTAGATGTCAAACATCATATGGAGCCAAACTCTTCCACAATCTATCTTCGTGACATTGTTATTTCCATCAAATTTTTATGTCATTTTCCATCAACCATTATTTTTTGTATCTTTGTCATCAAAATTATCTTGTCAAACAAGTTTATGTAGAGATAATTATAGCTCCCTCTGTCCACCTAAGGAAAGTGAACTTATTTTTCTCAACATTGAATCCATCATGCCATCAAGTGATCAATAAATTATTTCATGAATTCCTATATCAAATTTATTCCTTTCCTAATTTTATAGTTTACACATCTGCCATATAATATTTTAGGAATTCGTTAAATATCCAAACATCTTTTCTTATAATCATAATTTCCAAACTACTTCAAATTTTTAACTTGCAGGTTCCTTCAAGTCATTTCATGCTTCTAGATCCCTTTGAAATTGTGATTACAATATTAAATAGACCATATTGTATGTTGATCAATATCAACATGCATTTTTTTCCCATTTGACATGCTACTATATATCGAATAACCATATGGAATAGTCCTGAATTTTCCAATCTAATTAAGACATGCCATGCTCATGATTTCAAGTATATATTTACATCCAACTCTTCTTTCAATGGTTTCTAAAGATATGAGTTTACTTTATAATGAAGAGCCATTTTCTAAAGATATTCATACCTCTTCCTTTCATACAACCATCTAGATAAATTCTTTTTTGAATAAACTACTTCTTTCTTTGAGTATGGTGTCTAAGATGATACTCCTCATACGAGAAATTCTCCAATTATGCCTTCACGTTTCTTTTCAACTATCTTCCTACTTTCAAACTTATAGACTACTTTTTAGATTGCTTCCATAATATCCTAGTGGAATATACTCCTGCCATGTCACTAAGATTCTTCCATATATTGAAGAACCTTATTATACCAATGGGTTTATTACTATCAGGGATCCTTGTGATATTTTCTTGTGAAATGACTACTTCTTTAGCAAAATGATGTGAAGTAGTAGCTACATGAATTGCGAAGTGCTAGATGGTCGAAATCCTTCTATCCTTGCTTGGCTAGACGATTGCTTCCAATAAAATTAAACTAACTATGTAGACTGTACTTCTTCCAATGTTATATGCTTCTTTCCATGATGACATAATTGGCAAAAATCAAAGAATCTTTTACAAATGTAACTTCATATGCTACTCTAATTTCCATCTTCTAATCAAACATAAAACATATTGTTAGTAGACCTGGTCGTGGTTGAGTTCTTCATTAAAAGAGACCCTTGTGGTCTTGATTCTTCAGTTTATTTTCAGGTTCTTAATTTTCTTCAGCAATATGGGCTCCACTTATTTTCTTTATTTTATCATTCTTCCTATTTTTATGATCCTTAAAATAATTCCTTTTAAAGTGTCCATATTCATTTCACCAAAAATATTTTACTTTGAACACATCTTTTCTTCCACGTGGCTAATTATTGTTGTTGTTATTGTACTTTAAATGAGATTCAAGTTTTCCAAATTTTCCAAACTTCTTCGATCTAGCAGAAAAATCTTGAGACTTTTCATTGTTGGGTTTGGTACAGTCATCCTTTTCCTTATATATTGTCTCTTCTAGAATATACATAGTCAATATTTTGTCACAGTTTGGAGTGTCATTTCTTGAACATATTCTAGTCACAAAACTATTCCATTCTGAAGGTAAAGCATTAAGTATACAAGTAGCAAGTTTAGAATTGGAAACGACTTCTTTATATCCTTGTAGTTGATCCTTCAATTGTGATATTTTCATAATATATGAGGCTAAGTATTAATCTTTCAACAACCTTGTTTTGCAAATTTTATTCCTAAAATATATTTTTTGACCTGTAATATTGACTGCATATATTTTTACCAATTTATCATAGATTTCTTTAGATGTGGTCAAATCTACAACAAAGGGGATAATATGATCTTTCATGGAGTTAATGAGAATCCTTTGAGCCATAACTTCTCCTTTATTGGTCAACTCTTGAGTCTTATCCTTGTCTAGTCCTGTAGCTTTTCCTATAATGTGATCCATGACTTCATTTTCTATGAGCACGAAATTAATTCACTTCTTCCATGCTTGAAAGTTTGATGACCCATTGAGATCATTTCCTTCCTTAAAATATGAAGTCATTTGATTTGAATACTAAGACGTGGAGTGAAATGAAGTACTTACATGTCAAATGAGTGAAATTATTGATGATCATGTCTTCAAATATCTTGATGCTCTCATTATTGCAAGAGTTATTCAAGAATGTCCTCGAATGATTACTTCTAGGATGGTTGGTAGAATGGTGTCTTCAAGTTTATTAAAAAATGAGTGATGATGCCTTCAAGTGTGTATATGATGTTTTTAAGAATCTTGATCCTTTAGATACCTTCAAAGATGACTCCTATAGAGAGATATTGTAATATGAGTGATGATTAAAGAGATTCTAGCAGAGAGAGATTGGTAAGATGATGATCTTCTTCAAAATGATAATGAGTATTCAAGAGCCTTCAATGATGTAGTATCCTTTTTTAAAGATGAATAATGTTCTTTGAGTCTTCTTCCTTATGCCCCTTGCAAATTATGCCCTCCAAAGTATGTTGGATTAATGTCTTCCTCTTATGTCAACAAGCATGATCTTCAAGCTTCCTTCTCCTCACCTTAGCTCTAGTACAATGTTGAGAAGTCACTAGGGAAACTAATTAGGTTAGATTTATCTTACTTGATAATTTATGTCGAATATATGGCAATTTCTTATTACTTTTATTATGTCATCTTCATCAAAAAATTACCAACATAAACATGAGGATCAAAAAAAGAACTATTAACATAAAATCTAGGCTCCAAGCCAAGGCAAAACCCCACAAGGGAGAAATCCCACTCAACTCTTCTCTTCTTATATAATTAGATCAAAGTGAGAAATCTAGGACCAAAAACCATGAACAAGATCTTCCATAAGACCCAAGTCAACCATCCTTCAAGCCTTCCTCAACCAAGTCAAGCCCTCAAGTCAATGAAGGTAAAAGCTTCTTCTAGTCATAATTTTGTCTCTACAACTCCACAAAATTTCCCCAACACCTGTGTATATTTTCCTCAACAACT
Source organism: Pinus taeda (assembly GCA_000404065.3). Classification (NCBI taxonomy): domain Eukaryota; kingdom Viridiplantae; phylum Streptophyta; class Pinopsida; order Pinales; family Pinaceae; genus Pinus; species Pinus taeda. The sequence continues at coordinate 34,073 of APFE031751343.1, forward strand.
TTGCAGAAACAAAATTTTCTAGCCTTTTAGCTTAGATAGTTGCCCCAACATTTCACACATGTGAAAAAATATGGATAAAATCTTGTTTTTTTTTCTTCTTATATATTCGCTCTCTCTCCTTAGATTCTGTCTCTTTCCTCTTTGAATTTCATTTGCTTCCTTGCTCTTTCCTGCATATAAATCGAAGATTTCAAGTGGTGACCAAATGAGGTCAAACTTCCCTCTTTATATACACATCCAGGAGGTTGAATAGGTCCCTTCCAGGGCTGACTTGCGTAGGGAGGGTTGACTTGGTCTTATGGAGACAAAATTGACTATTTTGACTCAAATAAAATTCTTTTTCCACTTTCTTTCAAAAGTCCAAATGGTACTTGACTCCAATACAATGAATTGACTCACGACAAATATTATTTTGACTTAATAAAACCTTGAAGCATGAATAACATGCTTGATTAACCAAATAATAATGGTAATAATAAATTATTTTTCTTCTTTTTATTTTACTTTGAAAATACAATGATACAAATACAATGATAATTATGGATACCAAACCTAGTTAATTTTTTCAACAGATTCCTTCCATTAATGCCATCCACACACACTGTATTTTGTTTCCACAACTTCCCTCTAGTTCTTCTTGGTGCATTCCCTATCTGTGTGACATTTTCTTGGGTAGTTACCATTTGTTCTCTACCCAACATACTATCATGTGACATGTTGACTAGAGCCATCACCTCCCACGATAGTAGGACAACCTGTCCTTTTTCTCAGACACCCATATGTAACTTATAAATTCTTGTACATCTTTTCTTTTAATTCAACAGAGAGATAGGTGGAAAATGCAGACTTCAAAAATTTCCTATTTATGTAAGCAATTCCCAACAACTTCTCCTCCACAAGCTATGAATTTGTGGCCACTCTTAGTCTAGTCATCATTTTACAATTTACATTAGTTTACAAAAACAATTCATGTAATACTATTTACATGAGGTGCAACAAAAAATGGTTGTTACAAACCCCACCCCCTTAAAGGAACATTGTCATCCATGTTCTACATCTGAAGACACAATTTACAATGAGCTTTATATGTAAAAATCTATTCATAATTACAATTACATTTACAATTTCTTATTCAACAAAGAAAAATGTGTATGATACCCTCATCTAATCACCCATCTTCCAAGTGGCATCATTTGGTTCAAAGTGCTTCCATTTCACTTTGAAATGCTCCTTTGCTTGAGTCTAGAGTGTAATTTGCCTCCAATCTAGAATGCATGGTGGTTATGGTTGGAAATTTCCATTGAGTTCCATCTATATTAAAGACAACTAAACAATTTCATTAGCATCATGTACATACTTCTTAAACAAAGAAACATGAAAAACATTGTTTGCACTCATGGTGGGTGGCAAGGCGAATTTATAGGCCACTAGCCCAACTCTTTCAAAGATTTGGAATGCTCCACAAAATATGGGTGCTAAATTTGCATACTACCCAATATTCAATGAACTCCTTCCTGGTTTGACGTATAAGTAAACATGTTTCCACACTTGGAACTCCTTGTGTATTTTGTGCTAGTTTACATAACTCTTTTTCATATCTTGGGCCGCCTTTAATTTTTCCTGATCTTGACCACTTCCTCCTCCATTTCCTTCACCATATTAGGTCCAAGAACTATTCTATTTATTGGGTCATCCCAACGGATAGGAGTGTTGCATTTTTTTTCCACAGAACACCTCAAAAGGGCCCATCCCTAGTGACTCTTGATATCCATTATTGAATGAAAACACCATCAGTGGTAGGAAATATTCCCACTTCTTCGGTTGATGCTTGGAATACATTCTCAACATATATTTCAAAACTTTGTTCACTTTTTCCATTTGGAATTATGTTGAAGAATGATAAGTGGTACTAAAGGCTACCTAGGTTCAAAAACCAACAAACAATGACATCCAAAAATTAGAAGTAAACTTACCATCTTAAAGTTATATAATATTCATAGCCACATCATGTAGTTTAAATATCTCTTTCACGAATATCTATCCTATGTCAATAGCTTTGTGATTGGACTTGACAACTATGAAGTGAGTTAGTTTACTCAGCTTGTCCACCACCACTATAATGGCATCATTTTGTTTAGTTGTCCTTGAAAATTCCATAATGAATTCCATAGAGATGAATTCCCACTTACACTCCGAAATTAGGATTGGTTGCAACAATCTCTCTAGATGCCTACATTCTAGATTTACTTGTTGGAATTCCAAACACTTAGTAATATGTTCAACGACATCCTTCTTTAATCCTGGCCAATAATACAATTTATGTATGGCTATCACTATCTTTTGGTAGCCAAAATGACAACAGTAAGGTCTCTTATGGAATGCATCCATGACAATCTTCCTTAAATTAGCTACTTCAGATATATATTTTATTTTCTTAAACAACAACATACCATTATTAGTGAGCTAGTCATTCTTCCTCAAGGATCCCTCCATATCTCTCTACCAAAATTTCTTTACATGTTGGTAGTTATCATCATGGGTCAATTCCTCTTCAATTCTTTCCTTGATGTCAACTGCGCAAGTACTCAAGGCTACAAAATGACCTTCTTGTAGACTCTTCTTGAGTGCATTTTCTACATTTTTTTCTTCCCTAGATGTACTTTATCTCAATGTCAAATTCACTAATCAAATCCAACTATATAGCTTGTATGACATTCAACTTAGGATGATTAAACAAATATTTCAATCCCTCCTGGTTTGTCATTGTTAGGATATTCTGACATACGAAATATTTAAGTATAACTTGGTCTAGTATAGAGTTAGGTAAAGTGTGTTTCTTTACTATGTACTTTTGTAACTTAAAATCCAACAGTCACGATATGTAGTGATCCGACGGTTCATTCTCTCCTCGGTATTACCGACACTTGATCCATGGCTTAACACCTGATTGGTCCATGATCTCTATTTAAAGAGCATGGAGGGTCATTTGTTAGGTTAACCTGTTCAGAGAGAACTTAT
>APFE031751364.1:2049-35034 GCA_000404065.3 Pinus taeda
TTTCTCCTTTTTAGACTCCTTAAAGGAAAAGGTCCTCTGAGCACTTGTCACTTCAGGCTCAATAAAAATCGAAGGCGACTAGAGTCATCTTTTGCTTTTTCTTGACTCTTTAAAATTGAAAAAACAAGTTGTGTCAAAGCGTCTAAAAGTTTATTTTAATTAGAATAATATCACAAATTCCCTCATTGGTCTCCAGGTTGAGAAAATGGAGTCTACCAACCAAGGATTTCCCCTTGGAGGAAATCCTAGTCCCTTCTCCTCTTGGGGAGATGTTGGTTCACCCCATATGGCCACTTTGTCACTTCCAGGATTGACAATTGGTTTGCCTGTCCAGCTCTTCTCTACCTCTGTCGTTCAGAATCCTGTAATTCCTGAATAGTCGAATAAGCAACTAGATGACACTAGAGTTGCCTCCCAACCTTCTACTTCATCTGATTCTCCCTCTCCTCCTTCCTCTTCGCTTGACAAAGCTGATAAAGCTAAAAATCGAGTAACTAAGAAGAAGAAGAAGAAGCAGAAAGAGAAAGAGGAACCAAAATCAAAAGGGAGAAACCAAGCGTCATCTAGCAAAAATCCTCACACCGCACTGTCGAAACCTCTATCTCCTTGTGTCATTTGCAATGGAGACCACTGTCACCGAGATTGTCCCTGCATCCCTCAGATCTTAAGGGACTGGTCTCCTCGTTTGCACAATCCGGTGGCATCAACCTCTGGCGATCATGTTGAATGCTCACCATCAACCAGTGAAAGTGAAGCACATGGACAGAAAAGGAATCCCAAATTTCCTTGTAAGTTGTGTGAAGGCAACCACGCCGTCCACCGTTGTCCCTTCCTTAACGAGGCTAAAAAAGTTTTGGATGATCGTCCGGTTTCACCGCTACGACTTCCTCCTGGATATAAAAAACTCTTGCCAAGTCCTCCACCGGTTGAAAATCTGGTTGGCCCATCATTGTGGTCGACCGAAGCATCTATCATTGAAAGTGAACCCTCTGAATCCATACCAGACGAAAGTCAAAGGGTTGAGACAGCAGTTGACTTGGGCTTGCCTTCAGAGTGTTCATCTTCGAATGATACCGTCACTGAAGAGAAAGAGAACAACACCGTTCAAATTATTTTCATCAACACAGATTACGATGAACTTGGGGGTAGTCCTCCCATTCCTTTATCGCAGGAAGGAAGTTCATGAGAGTCATATCCGGCCGTCTATTCGGTCCCACCACCAAACAGCCTAGTTGTTTCCTTTGACTGGAATCTACTAGGTAGACCCCGTTTACCAGCTAGTGTACCATTTAGAATCATTGTACAATCTTACAGAATGGTTATGGTTGGTACCATCATTGATGAAGGGGCTTCTGTGAGTATCCTTTCCTCAACTACTTGGAAAGCGCTTGGTTCGCCATTGCTTTTGCCTGAAATGAGAAATCTGACAGGCTTCGACAAAGGAACTAGTCGACCTTTATGGATCCTTCCAAATGTGCCCATTACTTTGAGAAGGAAAACCGTTCACATGAACGTAATGGTAGTTCAAGATACATTAGATTATAATCTACTCCTTGGGTGCAACTATATTTATTGCATGGGAGCCATCGTCTTCTCACTCTTTAGAGTAATGTGTTTTCCGCACGAAGGCAGAATGGTCAAGCTCGTGGACCAAATGTCATTCCCCGGTTCACACATTGCAAATAGTCAAACGCCATCCCTAAATGGTCTTTTCACGCAAGGAATGTCTCATCGATCTCCAGTTCTTCCACCTGATGAGCGCGAGTGATTCAGGAGGATGAGACTAAAACCCAGGGGGCATGCACCCTGGTCTGTTTCGGCAGGAAAACCTTGGGTATAGAGTAGGTTTCCGCAGAGGATATATGACTAGTCTGACGAACCCGTCCTTACAGGAAAATGGGATCAGGGTGGAATAAGATACCTTCGTTAAAGTTATGTGAGTGGAATGCGTCTGTGCCATTCACCTTTGTCTATTTCGACAGACATCGCCAAGGAAGCATTTTATCTGCTATACGGATAGAACTTTCTTGGTAACCTGGAAATTTTTCGCTATATTTGGGGGCATGCAAACCTTTCCGCATGCAAGTGAAGAGCGACTATTTATTTTTTAAATTTGTAGGACCTCTAACCCTTTAAACCCGTAAGGCTAGTCATTTCCTAACTTGCATAAAGAAAGGATCCGTGGCAAAGCTTAAGAGATGTAAGCCACTTCAAAATAGCATGTCGAATGAGACATTCGTATCATACGGCTGGCGAGCAATGTTACCGCAGGGTTCAAGCTCATTAAAAAATAAACCCTCCACGAGCAGTTTTAGTGCATAGTTCAAGCTTGTTAAAAAATAAACATAAGTCATGAGAAAATGTTTCCCTCAGTGTTTAAGCTCATTAAAAAATGAACTGGTAAATAACCATTGTGAATGCCTTATCGCCAGCTTTTGAGCCTTGGTCGTGTTCTCGCCATCACCTCCACTCTGTTTTTAGCCGATCATTCACCCCCCATATGATTGTTTCCCCCTTTGAGGAACATCTACGAAGAGTGATTTTGCTAGCCATCCTTGTAACACTGCCGTGATTGGAAAATTACAAATCTTACCTGGAATCAGCTGCTACCCGAAACTATCACTCGTTCCTTGAAAACGAGTCTTCTTTAAGCTCTTTCCACCTGACTCGTAAAATATGAAAAGATTGCCGAGCGATTGGCCTCTTTGGCTCGTTAAAAGGCATAAGAAGTGCTATCCCTCCTCTAGATTTTAATCTTTTTGGACCTGAGGGATTATTACACAAAAAGATCGAGTGCTTTTCTTGTTCGGCTTGTTAAAACTATCGAAAATTCATCCCTTTTGTACTATTTTACGCTTTTTCAGACTTAAGGGATTATATGACAAAAAAGAATCGTTGGAGTCTCCTTTCTGTTTCTTTCAGACTCTCTAAAATTGAAAGAGACCGAGTTATCTTTGTTGTTAAACTCGTTAAAAACGAATAGCGACAAACTCATCCAAATGGACAAGAATGAGTTTCACTGTCGCTAGGCTCGCTAAAATATAGTGACAGGTTCGCCCGAAGGGCGGATTATAGAACAAGCATATGTTATCCTCCTCAAGCTTGACAAAATAGAGAGGTATTGGTCAGCAATGACTAGGGAAAATTGGGAAGAAAACTTGAAGAAACTTTATTGGTAGCAAGTCGCTCTTGAACATGACACTTTCCTTCCGCATCCATGCCGGGTTGGGTTGTTCCATTCATTGGTCATCACCATTGGTCTGTCACAACATCCATATTTGGGGTTAACGCTACCAATCCATCGTCAGTGTTGCCGATATGTTCAAGAGAAGTCATTCAGACAATTCACCTGTGTCTCACGCACTGTAATACATTCATGCTCCATTCCTTCATGATCGCCATCCTAAACCCTGTATTGTCAGTTTCTTTTCACCTCCAAAATAATTTTCTTCGTTTCGTGTCATTGTTGTGGGCTTCATTAAGGCCCTCCTACGATGGGTTGCTTCTTGTTGACATCAGCTCATTATCCAAGAAGTTGACTTAGGAACAACCCTTTTAGTACTCTGAAGCTTGCATGCCTCAATAGCAAGTTTCTCACTTTCAGCGACAGGTTTACATAAATGGCCTTCGACCGAGAGATTTTACGCGGTGTTCGACGCCAAGTCCTTTTTCACACCACGTGAATTGTACTGTAGTACCTTGAGGGTCATTGTCATTATTGGTGATTCCTCTCATGCCTGTTAACAGCGTACATCATTGGCTGGTAATCAGGCGATGTCTTTTCGTGTTCGACTCCAGAACATTTTCACATGGATCGACTTGTACTACGAGTGAAGATTGAACGGGTTTTGAAGACTCCAGATCTAGTTTCATCCATCCGGGCTGCAATATATTCAGGAATATAAAGACATCAAGTGTACATCATTGTTGAATAGATGATCATCCAAATCAAAGGATGATGAGTCCATATCATCAGTCTGTCATACAGACGATTGTCTGTCCTATGTACATGAAAATGAATTTATAAAGCTGAGCATGGGAATGCCTGCCTCAGCTAGATCATAAAAAAATGTTGTCAAAATAATGTATTATATTGTATCTTATTACAGGTCGCCTCCCAGCTCGGAAAAACTTCAGATCCTCATAGTAAAGCATTTAACCTGACATCAGAAAGATTAACGACCTCATGCTTTAGGTGGCAACTGTTATAGACATTTTTGGGCACTTCAACCCCAATCATAAATGTTCATAAAATGAGGGCTCCTAAGTCCCTAAAAGTGTTGCTTCACTCCCTAAAGGAACAAGGTCAACTGATTACATCATCTCCCAGAAGTTCTCCACTGAAAACTGCTCATAAATGGTCAAAACTGGACCATACTGAAAGTTCAGTGCAGAGGGTGCGATGCATATCACCTTCCCATGTACAAGGTGTGATGCATACTAATTTTCTCCTCTGTAGGGTGGGATGGTCGGGAATGGACAAATGGCAGGGACAAAAATGCGAGGTGGAAGATCATGGAATCTTCCAGAAGCTTCCCCTCTGACACTTGCCTCTCTATTTTCAACCAGGGATGAGTAAGAGATCATCATTCTCCAAGTGGAATCAAGAACTATCAGAGGGAGGACACTAATCAAGATCCCAAAAGATGACTCACCTCTCTGTAATCATATATATATGGATCCCTCATCACAGAGATCCGGAGGCTGGAATTTTGTATCTTATAGAGAAGTGCTGTTGGTTTTCTAATGTACATTCATAGTGTTGGGTGATCTAATCTTTGCTTGAGGTGAAGAAGGGATTCCTAGCTAGAGGATGATGCTGGGTCAAAACATATGGTTGTAATCCTCTTGCTACTTTTCATATTAATAAAGCTATTCTTGTTTTCTTCCATATTCTTGTGTACTTGTTTATATATGCATTTATATGTTTAACACACATCTGATCCTGGGTTATTTATGAATATAGATCTTTTTTTCTTTGATAGTAGTATGTTGTTGTGATTCCACAGGTTCTTTTTGAAGCTGGGCAGACGAAGAAGAAGCGGCGAAGCTCTATCAAGAGGGAGAGGAAATCAAGCGCAAGACTCAGGTTGGCCTTCTTGGTCTCCTCTTGTCTATTTTCATAAAAGAAAACAATAGTAGACTTTAATTGTTTGTTTCTAAGATAGCCACCCATCTTAGTGGGAATAGCAGCATCCGAGTGAACACTATTCCCGATAACAGGCCGGTAGAACATTTTCTTGTGCGATGATGCTCTACTTGAGTTCGATGATTTAGAAGATAATGATCATTCAATTCAGTTTGATGCTTTCAACATAAGTGGTAATAATCCTTTGGCAGAAAAATTGATTTATAAGATGAAGAGCCTTGCAAGGTTGAAACCCTAGAAGTAGAAATTAGAAATCTCAATGCTGAAAACAAAAATTAGTAGAAATTATTGCAAATACTCGATGGGAAATAATGTGTTTAGAAATAAGATATCATCAAATTAAAGTCCCATTTGGATGAAGCAAGGAAGATAGAATATGGAATGAGAAAGCAATATCAAATGCTGGAAGCAGATTGGCTACATTGAGAAATAACTGAAAAGAGAAATCCATTCAAACAATTTCGAATCAAAAGCCTCCAAATTCTTGCATGCACAAAGAATAATCAAATTCAGCCTCAAGACTTGAAAAGCTAGTAGTAAAATATGTTTCCAGCAGTAAGAAAATCAATGAAGAAGCACATTAACAAAACTAGAAGTCAAAGGAGGCAAAAGTTGTGCCAAATAGATCATCTACTTCCTCAATATCGATGAGATGCTTCAATTCTCAAAAGCATGGGCATATTTCTACAAAATGTAGAAGCATCCAACAAAAGAAACAATAAAAGGACACATCAAGAAAATTCTTCCATAGTAAGGTATAACCATTCATTTCATGGATACTATTTCTCATGTAATAACTTTGGGCATAAGGCTTTCGATTGTAGGAACTATGTGAGGAACAAAGTTTTTGAACCTTTTCCATTATCTATTGGGCATATAAGGTGTTACATGTCTGACAACATTGGCCATTAGGCCAAAGACTACAAATTGCCTACATTCTACAAGGGATTCACTCAAAAGAAAATTATTACTCAAAGGAGATCGGACAAGAGACCAAAAAATGAGATGCATGTAAAAAATAAAATGAACAGAATTTGGAGGAAAAAGGAGAAGCATGTGACTGCCATAAAAAATTGAGGCCTATGTGGTCTCAGGGGGAGCATATGACATCATTCTAGTTTTGGAAGAGAATCTTAGATAATGAAACCATAGTTTGAGATTTGAGATTTGATTATATTTTATATTGTTGACTACAATAGTTTGTTAAATCCTTGATGCATGCCCAAGAGATAGATGATATTATCATGCATATTTTTCTTTTCATGCAAATGTTGTCATATCGAAAATAGGTTGTGCATTAGAATATATGCACAAATTTATATTTGCATGCCTATCTACTGATATTTTTTTTTGCAAAAATTGTGTTGTTGTTATCTAGTATTTTGGATCAACTCTCTACTAGTTCTTCCATGATGCATGATGGTTGAAAAATGTTATTGCATGTACCTGGGATTTTCACTTTAGAAGAGATCCATCTATTTCTATTGATATTATTCATATTGGAGAATGTTGGTGGTATTCATGGAGCTGGTTGTTGAAGTCTACTGTTATTATTGATGCTTCTATGTTGCCCAGTGTTGTGGATGGAAATAGTGTTATTGCCCATGTTCATGTGGCTTTGATATTGATCCCTGCCTTGTTTGGGATTGATGCTTCTTAATGGATTATTATTTATGTTGTTTCTGAAGATTGATCTTATGCTACATATGAAATTCAACTATGGAGGTTGTTATGATGATGCTATGTCATTGCATTATCCTCGTATTAGTTCATGCTACTGCTAGCTTCTATTGATGATGGTCAAAGAGATAATGAATTGTAACTATGTTGTGCTTATTATCTACCTACGTTTTCATATATTGTTGCTGCTGCAAGATAGAGGGATTAATTGTTTCTCCCAAGAGATTTCATGGCATATTATGCATGTGTTTCTACTTCTTTGACATATGGCTGAAATATTGAAGATTTACAGGTTTATTGATTACATTCATTCACTCATGACATGAATATAATCTGATTCCTCTCCATTAGAAGTGATTAGCAGGAGATTGAAGTGAATATTTATATTTTTTATTGGTATCTCATAACTCACATTGTACAATGGTGGTATTTATGTCTATGAGGCATTATTGGTGATGTATTTCTTCATAATATGTCATAAATGATGCCATAATCATGCATTGTTTTATAAATCCATGTAAAAATCCATATGGAGTTGTATTGAGTTCATAGAGAAAGTCATGGGTCATGTCAAAAGTATGTGTACAACCATGTTTGGGCTATTTGATGTCATATATTTCAGCCTTGTATGATTTTTTGATGTCCTTGAGTAGCCATGTATTATCACATCCTTCTTAATATTTATAGTTGGGTCATGGGTGTGTATCTCATGCATAAGAGAGGAGTCATATTCCATCTAGCTAGAGGCTTTATAAAGTTGTATTATCATTCATTCAACCTTATATCATGCCTTGTATCTAATTGATTATCAATGGGACAAGCTTGTTAAATTCTTAATATATGAGGAGAAGCCTCTTGCACATGACAAAGAGGCACTAAGAGTAGATTGCACATTCAATAGTCCATGAGATATTTTTGCAGCCCCTTCTTATTGTATTCAGGGGGAGTTTTTATTGGTGGTTGTTCATTTTTGGTTTTCCTCACATGTTGAGTTTGATAGGGGGATAATTCTTATTCCTTGCTCTAATATTCATTCATGATGTGTTGTTTCTCGAGGGATCTTGGTTGGTGTTACTATGAGATCAGTGTATATTGCTACTATTCAGAGGCATTGGTTGTAGGATGAAGATGATGCTCAGGGGGAGCATGTCCAGTGTTTTTGTTCTTGATCAGGTATGGTTTCTATTATTGGTACATATTGTTGATCCTGGCTCAGAGGATAGTGAGGTTGATATATTTGGAGTTTTTACATAGAGTTTTTTTGTTTCTTATGGCATGCTTCTACTCACATTAGATGTTGCGAAATAATTTACTATTGTTGTTGTTGGTTGAGATTTGTGCTCATGGAGAGAGTGTTGTTGCTCATGGCTATGTTTTTTCTTATGTTGATTTTGGACTGAATCTTGTTCCTACAGATCGAGATTGGTGTTCAGGGAGAGCTTACTATTGCTGCTTCAGGATAGAGAGATGCCACTATTATTTGTTTTCATGCTACCATGGGGATTATAATTATATGTTGTTGCTTGTTCTTCCTTTTTCCATTGATGTCAAAGCAAGAGAAAATGAGGATTTTAGTCCTTCTTTAGGATTTTTTTCGCTGGCCCAACATGGGTTGACACCAATGCCAAAGGCAGAGATTGTTGTCATTGATGTGGTGAAGAGTTTCTTGGTTGGAATTGATGTCAACCTACTAGCATGGTGTTGGAGGAGATTGCATCGACTGTGATGAGATGATGAGTGTTGAAGTGAGATGTTGGCATTAATGTCAACATAGATGAGTATGTTGTTCAGTGGTATGCATATGCTTGTGCTATAACATATTCTTGTGTTGCAGGTGCTCTGCTCGTCTTGTTTCTTTGGATGGCTAGGTATCCATGCATACGAAGCTTGAGATATGTCCTTGATACACTTGAGATGTGTTTTTGGTTCTCTTCAGAGTTGTTTTAGATGATGTCTACATATGTTGTAGAGGATGACATGATCACATGTGCAATTGCTCTTCATGTTAGATGTTGAGCTTCATGGTTGATGACACTTGAGCTAGTTTATGCTCTCATGGTTTGGTCCTTGCACTTATGATGATTACATCATGTTTGGACCCTTCATGAGGTTGTATAGATGTTTCTAATATTTTTTATAGATTAGACAAATTTTAGAGGTGTTGGAGGATGTTTGATAGGTATTAGAGTTGCATACTAATGGAAAGGATGTTGCGGAGAATTTTGATGGCGCATTTGTTGTTTGGATAGAAGTAACATATTTAAATTGGATTTTTAGGGTACATGAAGATGAATATAAAAATCTGAGACGTGGGTTTTGGCTAGGATGGACCAAATTAAGTTCTTTATGGGCCATTTTTCAAAATTCGGTCTAGATTTAGAGAAAAGGTAGGTTCTCAGCCTTGGACGCATGCATAGAGGTTTGTGGGAGTGAATCTGGTCATTTTCCAATGAGTGACTAGAGAGGAAGATAGATCTTAGGCTAGATATTCAAAGCTCAGTAGGTTTTGATATTAGGGTTCGCTGGATGAAGTTCATAGGTCTAGGAACTAGGTTAGGGTTTCAAATGATCAATTGCAGAGATATAATGGGGAAAGGTAGGCATGTTAAGTGACAGAAGTAGGTCGTCACTGTGGTGTAGTGATGAAATTGTAAAGGATCAGCATGATAATATAACCATGAATTCACTCATTAAAAGAAATATAAAACTAGTATGAAAATCTCATCAGAACAGAGCATATAACTTATGAATTCTGTTAAACACCTATGAGATTATCACAAGAAAGCATATATATGGTAATAAAGAGAAATAAATATTCAAATAAATGATAAAACTGAGAAAAAACACCATCAATAAAATATACCACAAGAATCCCATGATAATAGCTGCAATTTCCTATTGTATTACTGCATAAGAGTGTACACTAGCTTCATGCTACAATTCTCAACCATCCAACCCTCTCTATCACTTAGACCAGCCTACATATAGACCAGAAACTACATTTACCCCTCTCAAGGGTCCAATCCACCATCATAGGAACTATTTACAAGAATATCTCCAACAATACCTAAAACTAGGGAGGTTAGAAACCAACTCCCAATTTGGCCCAAACTGATTCACTTTAAGTTTACAAGAATTAATGAACACGAATCTACACTAATTATACATTTACAAGCTTAATTACAATCATTTACATCATTTCAACTCAAAACAAGACAAATTACATCATGAGAGATGGACTTTGATTAAAGCAACTCGAAAATTTGACCTCTTGGCAAAAGTGCAGTGAATTCTCTCATAAATGCAATGTGTGAGACAAAAGTGCAATGTGTGGCTTGTGGAGGCCTTTTGAGGGACTTTCCCTTATCCAATTGTTGATCTGGAAGATGATGGAGATATCTTATGATATTGGCTAGGTTCCTGAAACTTCAAGCCTAAAAAAATACTTCTCTGAGGCTTCGAGAAATTAATTTTCCCAAGACTTCTCCAGAAGTGCATCGAGGGGCTGAAAAAGGAGGAAGAAACATGTTTTTTGACCTAATTTTTCACTTTTTCTTCAATTCCAAAGGATGGCATGGAAAACCATGTCCACATTTGAAATTTGCCTACAAATATCTATCCAACCATGCAAAAAATCCATCATTTGGAGGTCCCTAGAAGAAGGTTAACATGAGCTCATTGTGCTTTTGTGCACCATGATTTTTCAAAAACTACAAAAAACACCCAAAACCACCAAAATCTACCAAAAATTCTTCAAAATTGTTCCTTTTTCTCCCTAAATGATGAGTTAAACAATCAATGATGCATCAACAAGTAAGTCAAGGTTTTCTCTCCTTTTAATCTCTTTAGGGTTTTCTTTAGCTTCCTTTTCATGCTTTTAACCCTAATTTTCCAAATTCGGTTCCTAGTGAAGTAATTCCTAGCCATATGTCTTTGAAGGTTTGTGGCTCATTTTCCTTCCTCAGGAGCTTCTCCAAGTTCTCATTTACCTTCTCAAGAAACTATTCTCTATCCTTATAACTGCTTGCAACCATAAGGTCAACAACATATTTTTGTGTTAATGAAGGAGATGGCCTCTTGTCATCAACTTGATCTTTGTTTTACCTTTGTCATTTGCCTAACTAGATGATGGAGGACCTTGTGAGGTATTTTAATGCATCAAGCTCACCTTCAAAAGTATGTTTTCTTGTCTCAAAAAGGCCACAATTTGGTTTTCCTTTTCCAAATCATCTTTGAGTGCTTGGATTTGTGGTTGTTATTCCTTGATAACATCTGCATCTAATTTATCTACATGGTCCAAGATTTCTTTTCATGAGGAATTTCCTCCTCATACTACTACAAGGATGAGTTAGTTACATTCCTAGGTCACTACTCCATTTCTCCATGAACTTGCTTAGTTGTAGTTTCCTTAGGCAACTCTCTAGTTTGTGACCTAGGTAGAGTTCTAGGTGTAGGCCCATCTGTAGTGACCTTAGGGGAAAAACACTATTTTCCCCTTCTTGTAGGTCTATGAAACCTCTGCCCAAAGTTCCTTTCTACTAGATGAGCCAACCCCCTTTGGCCTTGATGGTGTTGATGAAATGCTTTCACTAATATGTTGACTGGTGGTAGGAACAAATACAGTTGATTGGATGAATGTTTCCCATGATATATTAGCCAGTGAAATCTAATGAAGAACAATAAATTTGTCCAAGTCATGGTGAAAAAGGTTTTCTTGGTGATCTTTTCCTTTTTTTTGTACCTTCTATGTCATCTTGACAAGACTTCTATACATGTAGTGAGGTAGATTGAGAGGTTTGATCACTGTGAAATGCATCAGCAGCCTAATGTGGTATTGGTACAATATATAAAACCTACCTTCACATGTAAATCACTTCATAATCATCTTCATCAATGGAGCATACTTGTCAAGAAATTATCTGAAAGGAAATATATGTGTTGTAGCATTTTTGTAGTGTGACTTTAAGAAAACCTTGTAATTCTCAATGTCCAAATCCATCCCTTTAAACTAGATTTCTCCATGGTTAGGGATTCTTGTCGATGAGGCTATAAAATCTGCTGAAATAGTGAACTCAATCCCTGATATGTTGACCTTATCCCTCCTGTTATTTGTGGAAAAGAGGCTTGTCAACTTGACATGGAAGCCTACCTCTTGAATCCTTTCTCAAAAACCTAGCTAGCCTACATTTTCAAAAGGCTTCTTGATAAATGATGAGGCCATGATTTCATGGGTGTGAGATGGCTCGAATCTAGACACGTTCCCTCCCTCATTATACACTTTTTTTCAATGTCCATGGTTTCATTTTGCATGGTAAACCCTTAGTTAGGTAGGAAGGAAGGGTAGGGTTTGGTTTAGGAAAAGAGGGGAAAGGGAATGTTCTAGTGAGGAGAGGGAATAAAGGGGTTAGGATCTATGTAAATTAATGGGAAAACTATGGGGGGTAGGGATAGGTGTTAGGGAGTGTAGGGAAGTGGAAAGTCTTAGAAAGATTGAGTCGAAGGGGTGGGAATGTGTAAAACATTGTCCTAACCTAGAAACTACCAAAAGCACAATGTAGGCTAGAGTTTGTTAGGAAAATAAGGGAGATGAAGGGAATGAGTGTAAGGAAACATTAGGGGAGGTCTATAGGTTATGTTGAGGGTAGTAGAGCAAGGAAACTTGGTATTTTACCATTGCAACAAAGTAAAATTACTAAGAAAATAAAAGTGTGGGGAAACACTAGGAGAGGGATTTTCACTGCATTTCTAGGGAATTTGATGAGTAAAGGAGGTCATAGGTATTTACCTACCTTCCACAAAGATGTTAGAACATGGAAATTCTGATGAGAACCATTGTATATGTTTATTTTCCCTTCAATGCCAAAAGCATAGCGTGTGAGGTAAAAAAAGTATTTTGAGGATGAAATTTGATGCTCTAGTGGCCAGGATGCAATTTAGATGATAGAGTGATGCTCAGTAAAGGTGGAATGAACAATAAAAATTCTTGGGTGGTCTTCTTATAATCTTGAAATAAACTTTTTTCTTAGGTCATGTAGTGACATCACCTAAGATTTTGGAAAACTGAATGGTAGGATTGTGTGCAACAACTTCTCACTTTATTATGCGGTGTTACATCTTCATAAAGAATAAAATATACCTTAGGAAACCTCTAGAACACTTTTCCCTAATTACGACTCCCATAGTGGTGACATGAGGTGATGACATGAATTCTAAATGAAAATGATGATATGACCTAATAATGACACCAAATGAATACCTAAAACCATGATTTGGACCTTTATACCTTTGCAATATGAATGACCATGAAATGATGACCAAGACAGGATGAGCAAGAAACTCTTTTGGTGACCCATCACAAGGAGTAATGAAAATATCATGATGGAACTTTATGGAGGTAGAAGTAATGACCTAAGACTGACCAATGATCAAATTTTATATGAAAATGTATTTGAAACTATAACAATTTGACAGAGGACTCTATCAACCATATTGAAAGAGTACATTTGATCACTAGTGACTCATAAACACTAACAACCCCGACCTTTAGACATTGATATACACCTGTCGTTCTTCAAGATCATCTTTGAAGCTTCTTTCTAAGAATGCCTCATTTATTTTATGCCCTGTGATGTCTAACTCTTTCTCTATAAACAATTGAGTATCTAGGAAAGTCGGAAAGCTCATTGGAGTACTCTGAACTACATCCTTAGTGTTGCTTTATGTAGTGTCCTTTAAGGCATATCTCTTGGGGGGCATGATAACAGTGACTGATGAAGAGAAATCCTTAACAAATGTAATACCAATAAGATGAAAATTCACTCATGGAAAACATGAATTAGCTTTAGAAAAATGACTCAGAAAGTAAGATAAATGCAGAAACCATAAGACTAGAGGGAAAAATTAAGCAATTACTAAATTGGGGGAAGGGATTAGCTTCAAGAACTGTGCATTGTGCATTCTCAGCATCCAGGGGAGAAACATGAGGCTTGAGACTACGCAATGAGAAGTCTAAGCTTGGGAAGACCGAGGAAAAGACTCTACATTGCGCAGTCCTAGTTGCCAAGGGTGATGCTTGAGCCTTAGAACTATGCAATGTACAAATGGGAAACCGAGTTATTGTGCATTATGCAGTCTCAAAGGCCAAGAGAGAGTCCTAAGACTTGGACTTTCACAATTCTCAATTGAGCAAGGTAATTGTTGGCCAAGTGGAGGGTAGATTTGCCCAGAAAGAGGATAGGAAACTGGAAAATATGAGTGGTAGTGCAATTTAGAGTGCAGATCCGACTAGGGAAATATATATCAATGAAGATCAAGTGCATAAGGTCAACATGTAGAAGAAAAAATAAACATGTATAGGGAGTTGTCAAAACTACAACCACTAACCAGAAAAAGCATGAAAGTTGATGGGACACTTGTAAAAGGTGAACGATGAACTAAAGCCACATTTTTACAAGCTAATATAATTTAAAACAAAAAAAACCATGAAAATTAAAAAGTAAAAAAAGTAGTCACAAAAGAAAAACGACAAAAAGCAATAGAAAAAGTGACAAAAGACGACAAAAGCAAAAGTCATCCGGAAAAGCAACACAAACTCCACCAAAGGCTACTTTATCTTCTTGGGAAGGTTAGAGGTCAAAGATTGAATGTATAAAAGAGCTCTAGGGGCATCTATTTTATAGATCTAGGTTGGTTAGGGTTTAGTATGTGCATACCCAAAATCAAGGAGAAAAGTGACACTTGGCAAAAGTCCAAAAGTAGCAACTTTTGTCGTCCTCTAGAAAACTAATTATCCACTCCCTTTTTTTAGGGATTTCCTTTTGCTTTTTTCTTCTTTTCTTTTTATATTTTTTTAGGAAACCAACCATTCACACTGCCAAGAATGATTGCACAATTCTGAAACCATATGGGACTTGGCAACTCCTTTATTAAGTGAATTGCACAGTTTTTGAACTCAAGGGAAGATTTGTGTAGTTTCTCAGCTTAAGGTCAGGTTGTCTCAAAGAATTATGCAATTTATGAGTTCTATAATGGTCTACTTGTGTTTATTATGCAATTCAAATTCTCAATGTTGGCATGCCCTCCAAGATTGCGTGTTTCTGGAGGGCAGGCTAGGAATGTTGCAAAGTCAAGTCAAGGGCTAGCTTGTGCCTGAAAGGTATCAAACTAGGATCAAAACAACACATCACAGGAAAATCATGAAAGGATAAGTCTTTACCATAGAATGAATACTTGATAGAAGTAAAATATAAGATCCTTTCGATAGAAGGGAGGCTCAAAAATCAAAGCATGGGAAAATTTTTGAAGGGTGGTTGTTGTAGCTACAAGACAAGGGAATTTCTCCTATGTTAATGGCTTCGCTTCGTTGGTACAGATTCTACTCAACCAAGGAGCATCCCAAAGGCTAGCACTTAGTTGTGCCAAGAGCCTTCATGTCTCTTTCTAACTATCATGCCCACAATCTTTATCTATGGCATAGAGCCAAGTGTGGGTGCTTAGCCCATACCTCCCTTCCTCCCGTCGCATAGAATTTATTTACAATTATCAACCTTTTGGGGTCAAACCTTTGGGTCGATGTGTCTGTGGGGACCACCCGACACTTCTCTAATTAGTCTCCACTGTGCCAGCATAGCCCAATTCCTACTAGCCAACACCCTTTTTTGAGCCCATTTCAAAATCTTATCAAGGTAATGCATATAGGATGAGTTGTCCTCTAGGTCCTCCTGGTGCCCTTTTGATTGGCTGACAGTATGAGTTTTCTGTCAACATGTGTTACACATCATCTTGTCACATTAGGTGAATTAACATCAATATGGATTTTTTTCTATCCATCAAATTGTTCCAAAGCACCCCCTTGCAAGGCTAGAACCAAAAATATCCCAAAGAGAATGAATTTATAGGATTTCAAGGCTAAAGAAACTATTTTGGGCTTCTTACATTGTTCCCTAGTCCATTTCTGTAGATACATGGAAGAGTCCATTAGAAATTGCATAAAAGTGCACTTTGTATGACACTATGGCCTCCAGACATGAGTTAATGCAAGTAAAAATAAAAAGTAAGTCTAGAAGTTTTGTTAGTCGAATCTTTCCCAACTAATAGCTTTGAATGGATTCCTCCTCAAGCCTGATCCCTCCCATCATGGAGCTACTTGCCTCTATTTATGGATCCTATATCCCACCATTTATGGATCACATCCCTTAGGAAGAATATCCAAAACCTCCTCCTCTTGGCCTATAAACAAAATAGAGGCTAGAGGATTGGGGAGGACTATTGAAGGTAGGCTTATGTTGTAGAAATAAGGCTAGGAGCCTTTTCATCCAAGGATATTGTGAGAAGAGTCTTGTAACATCAAGGCTTTGAAGTTGTAAGCTTTTTTCTCCGTTTTATTTAATAAAAATAATTTGTTATTTCCTAATTATGTATTTTCTGATATCATTTATGGGATTCCTTGATCACTCACATAGGTTATGATTGATTATTGAATTAATTTATGATATATGATGAGTTAAGTAGTTCATTTATCTTTCATTCTACATAGTAGGTTCTTTGATCCTTTGTGTATTTTTGTCTATGCAGATCTCCTTTGAGACATCATGGAGAATTTGTGGAAATCGTTGGAAGAGTATCTAAAGAATCAAGGGGAAGTTAACTATCGAATGCACTGAAAGGGACTTCAACAAGCATTTCAATAAAACAGTAAGTGATCTCTCACATATTAGTTGTTTCAATCAATCGTAAGCTAAGGAAAGGTAGTAGTTATTTTCTTGTTTGTTACTAGATTTCTTTGAGGTCTATTAGAGCCTAGATCTGCCTCAGGCTGAAGGAAGGCAGGTCTAGGGTAACATCAAACCACGCTTAACCTGGTAGCTAACCCTACCAGGTCAGGAGATGACTCTCTCCTTATCAATCTCAATTAGGATATTGGCAACTAGGGCTTGAGATGACTGAAATGAATGTTGATTCTAGGCTAGGTATAGTAGATTAGGGTTTTTGGTTTGATTTTAGCTTTTGGTTGCTGGATCAATTGGAGAAGGCAGATTGGGTCCAGGAAATCAACTGAGGGATACAGTCATGTCCTGTGGGGCAAGGTAGAAAAGGTTTTATGTACTAGTAATGGATTGAGATGGTAGATTAAGATAGCCGAGGAGTGGAGGAGGGCATAAAGAAACTATGAATCCTCTTCAAACAGTGAAAACATTGAAAACCAAATGCATTCCCAAGACAAAGCACTGTAAATTAGTGTATTTTGTCTATTCACCTTGATTCATTTAGTTTAGAAGAGAGAGAGAGAGATG
This sequence comes from Pinus taeda, assembly GCA_000404065.3. Classification (NCBI taxonomy): domain Eukaryota; kingdom Viridiplantae; phylum Streptophyta; class Pinopsida; order Pinales; family Pinaceae; genus Pinus; species Pinus taeda. The sequence goes on from APFE031751364.1 coordinate 19,171, forward strand.
TGGATACATATCAAACATTAGAAAAACTCATTACAAGGAAGAAATAATACATAAACTCACTGTCACAAGAATCCCACAAAAATAGTTGTGCAACCTGGTTTTATTCCTTGCCAAACTGCTGATACAAATGTCCAGTGAGTGCCAACACCTCCGCCAAAGTCCAACCTTTACAAATGACTAAGAAATTACATAATATAGGCATTGAAACCACTCATGCTATCTATTAGCATTGAATCCATGAGAAGATGGTGGTTTCAACCATATCTAAACTAAGAACATGAATATAGGCAATGGAACAACTTGCCTCTAAAACTAAGGAAACCAATTCATTACAGCTCAAAACCACTTGGAACTTGATGTATCTACCCTATGAAGTGATTTTCATCCATATTTACATAAAATTCATCATTTACCATGCTTACATTTACCAAGAAATGAGGAAAAAGTGATGTCCCAAGAAAACTAGCAAAAATGTAGAAAATCAGGCAAAATTGGCAAAATCAATTTATGCGCGACGCCTAAATTTTAATGTGAAGCTATTTTTCTAGGCCAATTTTGGAAGCCTTCCCGAATTCCAAACCAGGTGCAGGATAGCTTGTTGGAAATATTGTCAAGTTTTCTCTCTGGAATAGCTTGAATTTTTTAATTTTGAGTTAATTTTCCTCTCCATACATTGATTCTCCCAAGACTGCTTCCTGTGTGGCAAAAAAGTGGTAGCGGGAGCACTTTTAGGGTGTTTTTTGCCCTTCTGGAGACCTAGAACTTTTTCAAAATTCCTCACTATTTCTAATCTTGCTTATTTTTCCATGCTTATTCCAAATATATAAGTCATTTTTTAAATGGATGCCCCCAACAAAAGCGCAGCGCCAGTGGCGCTGCACACCTATTGGAAAAACCTGTTTTTCGAATTCAAAAATTCCAAAATGACAAAATTTTCTCCAAATTTATAGCTATTTGGCATGAATAATCCTTTTTTGGTGCTTTTATGGGCTAATGATGCTTCAGCCAAGATCTTGAGTTTATCTTGCTGTTTTTTGCTCCTCAAAGCTCTTTTTAGCTTGGCTTTTAGCCTCTTCATCCTTGAGTTACATATCTTGTTCCACTGTTCACATACATTTTGAATGCCTGTTGCTTCTAAGATGGTGGTAGGTGACAAGGTCAAGGAGAAACTAGCAAGGCTCACTTAACCATTATGTAGATGGGTGACAAACAATCAGGCAAGCTCATGATGAATCTTTACACTCTCCATCTTTTCACAAAACTCATAGCAAGAATGATGTCTAAAACAAGATAGAGCAAAAGGAAAAGCAAGCAACTCTATGAGACTGATAGGTTCCTCCCTGATAATATTTCCCCCTTTGTGTGTTTTTCTTAGCACATGTTTCTCTGGAAGTGTCACTGAAATTTCCCTCCTCCCTCTCATAGTCTATGTCTATCTCCATGCGTTTTTGGTGATGTGATAGGTGATGTGAAATGAAGGTTTATAGTGATAACAAGATGAGTATGAAGAGATTGTAAAAATATAAGGTAAGTGAAGTGTAAGATGATTATGTGAATGCTTGAGGGAGTTAGGGTATAGAGTTGATAAGGGAATGGGGGGAAATGAGAATGTAATAATTGGGAATTAGGGTAAGTGAATAGTGTATTAGGGCTAGGGTTTGATGTAGAAATTAGGGTTTAGTGGAATGAGGCTTAATCACTGATGGATTGTGAAAAGACTTGGTGAACTAGGTGTGAATGAAGGAGAAGAGTAGAAAATGACCTTTGGTGGCTTATGAAAGGTAGTTTTAGCTTATTTAGGGTTTGTGGGAGAAACTTTCAATGCCAATAGGGTTTTCTATGAAATGATGCCAAACACACTCAAGAAATCAAGCACACTTCTTTCTTAACAAGGAGGAATGGTAAAATTACTTGGCACAAGCATTAAATGGCTTTGGAGTTATTTTGGTACCAATTTTGAGGTGTTTTCAACAGGTGTGCAACGCTAATTTAATGTGCAACGCCAGTGTAATTTTACACTGGCAGAACCCAACAGGTGCGCATCGCCAATTTAATGCACCGTGCGTTTTTGTATACCAATTTTAAAGGCCTTCCCAGTGTCCAAATCTAATGTGCGATAGCGTGTTAGAAAGCTTATTGAGTCTACTTTCCAGAACATTTTGAAGTTTCTAATGTGGAGGTCATTTGCCCCATCAAATGTCCAATCTTCCAAGGCTGGTCAGAATGTGTAAAATGAGGCTGCCTAAATGCAGAGTGCTGCTGTAGATAACTTTTGAAGGTCTTCCTCAACTCCAAATTGAGTTCATGATAGCTCATTGGAAATATATTTGTGTCTAGTTATCATTTTACTCATCCAACAAGTCATGTGGCCAACCAGGCTAGGAGAAGTCTAGATTTTCCCAAGGTCACTCCAGAGGTGCATTAACTCTCCTGAGGCAACTGTATTTTTGACATTTCTATAAAACCATGACAGATGTGTAAAACCTGAAAAAAGATTTTTTTCTTGGGTCAATGAGGGACAAAAACTCTCTCACTTTTTCCAAATTCATCTTTTCTTTCTTAGAAACATCATTTGAGTAAAACCTATCACAATGTGTGGAACAGGGGATTTGTCAAAATGAAGTGAAATGAAGAGGATAAGGGGCTTCTAAATTCTTGGGAAAATTTTGGGAAGTAGCGAGGGATGTTAGGAAGTAGGGGAAGGTGAAATTTCAAATATTGAGTGAGGGGAAGGGTTCCAAAAGGGAAAAACACAGGCCTAGCCTAAAAAGTTGTCAAATTGTTGCAAGAAGCTAGGGTTTGTGGGAAAACGATGAATTCAAGGAATATCAGTGATGGGAAGTACTTAAGAAGGTAAATTAAGGATAGAGGAAGGTATATGAAAATCAAGATATAAGTTTGTTGATGATTTGACCATCCAAGAGAAATTACCTTCAAAACCCTAGGAGAGGGAAAGGAGCCTTACCCAAGCACAACTGAAACATGAACAAGGTGTAAAATGACCCATTGGAACCTGAAATGATGATGAAAACCCTTTAAAAGATGTACACTCAGCTGAATGGTGACATGGACTGACACTTGCAAAACTTTGAAAGGAGTGAAAACAAATCCTAGACCTAATACCTAGTGACCAAATTTTACTTGAAGATTCTCTGAAATGACAAAATTTGATTGTAACATCCTAAGCACTTTGTAAGAGCATATTTGATCACTAGTGGAAGGCTTCAAAGACTAACACTAACAAGGTCTAGGGAGATCCATCTTGTTTGCAAGAGGGATTAGTCCACCTAAAACATTTATGACTCTGTTGGGGAACGTCTCACTCTACATCATTCTCTTCTTTTAACCTTTGATCGTTTTTTCATAGCCCTCTGTGAGTGCTTGGAAATATTGAAAATTTAAATTTTATGATTTATTTCACTTGTTTTTATCTTTTCTAAAAATTTCCTGCTATGCACACTTTATCTTTAGGCACAAAGCATATTTTTGCACAGTTCTTCATTTGCAATAGTGCGTCTCCACACTAGATTGAACTATTACCTACGCACATACGTGGAATTTTTTTAAAATTCAGTTTTATCTTCATCAAGTGCACAATTTTTTATTTTTCCTATTTAATTACACATATTGCCTTCTAGAAATCTCCTACTTATTTCAATTTGACTTTTGGGGTTTCCTTTTTGAAGAATTCTTTAGTTTTGAAAATTAGGGTCTGAAGTTTGATCTCATGAATTGCTAATTAATCAGCAGAAGGACTAGTCATTGCTAGATAGTTTGATTTGGTCCTTTTTTATGTCAGAGCATCAGATTAAGTAATTTTTTTCTAAATTGAAAAGTGTCATTAGTAATAGGAAAATTTAGGGTTTCTCAAGAGATCATTTGTGATTGAGAGTGTGTTGTTTTTCCAAAGTGATTACTGATTATTTCTCTCTATAAGACAACACAATCTTCAGCTTATAGTGATTTGCAACTCATTATGTCAAATTGGAATTATATCTTGTGTATGTTGAAGGAAGCTTTCATTGTTTGCTTTTGGCTATGTAAGAACTTCATAAGATCAAATTTTTTCTTCTTGTAACTTAGATTTTTAGGAATTTAGGTTGCATTTCTCGAAGAAGAGGCAAGAATCTTGCATTATTCATTCTCTTTGACATGTATGTTGAAAATGATTCATCGATTCTTGTATTTTTGCAAATTTAATGAAACCACTTCCCTTATTTTAGTTAAAATTCATCGAAATGAAAAGATTACAATATCATGTTCGATTGCATTAGGTTTTGAGTCATGTCATAACACCATTAGTTTCACACCCATTTACCTTGTGAGTAAGTAACAACTCTTAAAAGTAGCACTAATAAAATCAATCTAGAATTTTTTATTATTTATGGCTCTTTTCCACCTACATTAGATCAGGTTGTATGGCTTTGGAATAGGGAAGTGAGTTATGTTTTGAAATTTGCAAAACAATATCAGCACCTTGTGATAGGGAGTAAGTCCATTTACTACAATTTGGCTCTAGGACGCTCCCCTAACAAAGGAGTTAAGCACGAGATCAAGTCGGACCCAGTGGAGTGATCAAACCCACTTCATTGGTTACATTATAGTGATTTACATGTATTAAAAATGGTGTCGAAAGGTACTTGAGAGTCACTTGGAAGTAAAATTCAAATTAACCACTTTAAAGAAATTTTAAGAGGATTGAGATTTGTTACTCTGCCCTTGCGTGTACACCCTATTTGTGACTGTTCCCCCAGGTTAAATTGTTTTATGTGGTAACCTTAGAGACCATAATCTTTGGGCTATTACCTGATGTGACAGTGGAGGGAAGTCCCTTTTGAACCCTGAATAGATGATGGCTAGACTCACTTGGACCTTTTTGAAGGGTATTCTTCATTCGAGATGGCGTAAATGAAGATTAAAGGCACTAGATCGTGTACATTAAGCAGGTTGTCAACCTAATGGGTTCCACATGCTCAATATTTAGCCAATTTTCACATTGATCTCTACAACATTGAGTTTCATCACCAACTAGTGATTTTGATGTAAAAGGCTTGTTTTCATGGTTAAATTCCTTGGATTTTCTAGCACATGTTATTTGATTGTTTCTAATTTTTACAGACCTTAGGTGTGGATTGTGATTTTCAGTTATTAATATTAATAAGAAATATATCTAAGTTGAATCTAATGGAAAAAATGCTAGAAGTTACTCATAAAGAATCCCTTTTTAATGGGAATCCTAATCCTCTCCCAAAATTTGTAAATGTTAGTCCTCCTTATATGGCTACGTTGTCTCTTCCTAGATTCATGATAGGTTTAACAATGTGGTTTTTTTCAACTTCTTTAATCCCAAATTCCGAAACTATCCCACCTCAAACGAGTACATCATCTCAACATCACCAACCTCATGTTGACCATTTACCTTCTTCACCTAATGTGTCCTCTTCTCCTTCTTCTTCTTTGCTTGGCAAAAGCATTGATGCTAGTAACCATGTGACTATGAAGAAGAAGAGAGGGTAGAAGAAGATAAAGAAGAAAGATAGGAAAGATGTCAACCAACCAACCATGGTTGTAGGTAATGGTAATGTTGAGGAAACTTCCAACATGCATCGCAAGCCCAAATACCATTACAATATTTGTAAGGGTGACCACTTCCTTATTGATTGTCCTAGTATTCCTAAGGCCCTAGAAGTATGGTCAAAAAATTCTTATCAACTTATTGTTGATCCATCGACTACTGATTGTGAGGTTCTCGGGAAAAAGTGTAAAGCTATGTTTACTTGTAGATTATGCAAAGGGATTCATCATAGTAACCTTCACCCTCATATGGAAAAAGCCTTAAAATTGTTGGAAAACTTATTGTTTCACAGTAACAACTTGCAACTAGTTACCAGAAACCTTTTCACAACCTACCATTAGTTGACAAATTGATTGATATAATTCCAAGTATAGTCAATCTCAGTCTTCCATTGGAAAGTGAAATACACAATACTTGGGTTGATGATCCATTGGTTGATCAAGTGGTCGAATCGATTCTATCTTCAGTCATTCCCACTCCCCCTATAGATAGTGAAATTAATACTGCTTAGGTTCTTCTAGTTACTTCAAATTCTTTCACACATGGGGCCATCTCACATGTTTCCATTGAACCGCCTCCCAGCCATGAGGTTATTTCCTTTGATTGGAGTAGGTGGAGAGGATCTCGTGTTCCTTCTTCCACCCCTTTCCAAATCATTATGAAATCGTATGGTAACAATGTATGGCACACATATGTAGATCAAGGTGCTTATGTCAGTATTTTATCCTCATCCGACTGCCAAGCTTTGTGTTCCCCTCAACTTGTACCAGTTACACAAAATATTTTATCTTTTAATTGAACCATTAGTGAGCCTTTATGGATCCTTCCTATGTTACCTATTACTCTGGAAGGAAATATTATTTGTATTGATCTTATGGTAGTCCAAGACCCCTTGCATTTCAATTCACTCCTTGGGTGAGAATGTGTTTATGCTATGAAAGTTATCGTATCGACACTCTTTTACGTGATGTTTTTTCCTCACAATGGAAACATTATGACTATTCGTCAACTTTCATTTGTTGATCTTTATTCGAATACCACCCATCCTACATACATTATTTTTCCTTATATTTAAGGAGTATACACCTTGCCATGGGTTAATTATGTGGCAATTGATCCAATGATTTCAGTTACTGATGCAAGTAAGCCTCTCACCATCTGCTCGACTTCTAATGACTTAAATCTGATACTTGACATAAGGAATCTTATCGGGCAATTTGAAATGGATTTTATTACCCCTTTTGATTCTCTTTACATGTATTTTTTCCAAATCATTATTCTTCCTTCTGATGAAGATCTCTTGGAAGCCATGGTCAGTAAATATCCCTTAGCATATGTTTCTTCCAAATAGAATCCATGATCCAAGTTGAGAGGATAGTTCTTTTATTGTGTCAACCTAGTTAAAAAATGAAACAAGTTGTTATGAGCATAGTTATTTTTGTTTCAAGATTTCATAAACATGAAATAACCCCTAAGGATGCTTCTGTTACTATGTCAACCTCATTAAAAAATTAAATCAATGCCTGAGAGGATGGTTCTTTTAGTGTGTCAACCTCGTTAAAAAATTAAACAAATATTTGTGAGGCTAATTCTTTTATTGTGTCAACCTCGTTAAAGAATGAAATAACTAGCAATGAGGATGGTTCTTCTACTTTGTCAACCTCATTAAAATTGAAACAGGTGCCTGAGAGGATGCTTCATTTATTGTGTCAACCTCATTCAAAAATGAAATAATTTACTGTGAGGATAGTCCTTTTACAACATCAACCTCATTAAAAAATGAAATAAATTTCCTATGAGCATAATTATTCCTGTTTCAAGTTCTTATAAAAATAAAACCAATTTATGAAGTTTATGAGCATGGCTCTATTTCAAGCTCATTAAAAAATGAAACAATTCCCTTTTTAAACTGAGCCTTATACGTGATTTTACCAATAAACATTTATTTCGTTTTCCTAATAGTAATTTACCATTTACTTAAGAAAATCAAAAAATGCTCGGGGGCCATGTGCCTCTGCATGGGTATGTTGTCATTATGCTTTGTGTGCAACAATTTTTTAGCATCTTTTTATGATTTTCTACTACTTTTCCTATTTATCTTGCATTACATTTGTTTACTAATGCAATGGCATTTGTAAACATCTATAAGAAATAAAAAACAATATTCATCCATATATTGTGCAAGATAGAGTGAGATAGAAGTAGTGGTTTACGTAAAGTAAAATGTCTATAGGAGGTGTGGTTTTACAAAATGGAAACCAAAGACATGGGGCCCTATGGCCTTTATTATTTGAACATGCCAATACATCATTAAAAAACAAATTCTAGCCCCAAGACTAGCAGCTATGTATGATGATCATGGTAGTAGACAATAGCATGAGCTACTCATTGTAGCAAGTGGCTAATTTGTCCAGGAACCCCCATAGTGTGCCTCTTGTAGTAGAGAGTCAAGTCATCAATCCCAACATCTAGGATGTCTAGGGACAACCTCTCTAGGTTATTCTCCAGCTTAGTTAATGCCTCTGCTGCATCAGGGTTTTGTACTACGGGAGCTACTAGTTTCTCATCGCGTCTGTAAAATCTGTTAGTCCTCTTGGTCTCACCAGGCCCACATATGCATGATCTTTTGAAATAGTTTGTTTTGGATCCAAGAAAAAAACGTACAACAACAAAAGTGTGAATTTGTTACCTACATCACCCCACTGCATTCCATTTGGTAGTGGCATATCTGGATCACCTATGTAATCGATGCCTGCATATGGAAATTCTTCAATCATGATGATTTGAGGTTCCATCCATCCAAATAAATCAAGATTCTATCGAATAATTGGCCCTTCACCACCTCCATGGCATGCCATCAATGTGACACACATCAGCATGCAAGGATATCACAGTCCTCCTCCATCTATGGCTACTTATGGGGCGAGAAGAGGGATCCTCTCTAGAGCGAATTTGATGACAAAGGGCCCATACCCAAAATTCTTGAGTATTGTAGGTTGCAAGCACTATACAAAGGTCTGCATCTAAGCCTTGGTAAGCAAGTGAAGAGTTTCACTTCTACATAGTCATGCAACACTGAAGCCAATAGCTCTCAAAGGGAGCCTCTCAATGGTTTTGATATCAATTCTCCTATCTTTGGGAGAAAATCCTTGAAAGAAATGTTGCATTATATAGGTGGTAGTTGTTTCACCACCTTGTTTATGTCCATATACAGAAATGGACACTCCATTATGTGGGAGCCCAGACAATAAATAAATGTCATCAACATCGATAGTGAGTCTATGTTCTCCGATCATGAAGCATTCTTCCTGTACATTCCACTTTCTCACAATCCACTCCAACAAGTCTAGTTGGGCCTTCATGCCTAGAATTGCGAAAAAATTATACGGACCATATTTTCTCAGTTCCCATATTTTCTCTAGGTGTTTGAAAGAAGTTATATCTTGTTCTTCTTGTTCCCGCTCTCTCCACTACATATTTGTAGCTCAAAACCCTGCAAATAAACATGGAGGATCATTAGAAGACATTGTGGTAAACTTTTGCAAAACAACTGGGAGTCTTTAATTAATTTTTCAAAGCACTCAGTGTTGTGCATGGCTACATGTGAAGACTAGTGCGGTTTTGCATGGTTCTAGCCCTAGAAACTACACAAATCTCATTTTATTGTGTTAAAAAATTAGTCAATGTACGCAGGCCTGAAGAAGATGAAATGCGCACACCAAGGGTGCTTTTTTATTTGATAAACCCTCCCAAAAAAACCAAAATACACAGTCAATTGCAAAACAAAAATAATGAAAACAAAGATATATGATACATGGTTTATGTGGAAAAGACGACTCGTGATTTGGTCCAACGGCTTTCCCAGAATCTACCTCTGAATTTCTTGGTGAAAAATTCACCCTATCACTCTCAAATGGTAAAAAGACACAAATAGTAAAAAAAAATTACTTTTTGGATTTTTATGAGTTTTTTAGGGCCATTAAAATATTATTTTTAGCATTTGAAATCAAATTTTTAATGTTTTTGACTATATTTTTTAGTGGTGACATTAATTTTTTAGTTTAAGTGTGCAGAACATAGGCTATTATGAAAATGAATCATTTTGGTGATGAGTATATTTTTATCACTTTTTCGAACCCGTTAAAAAATTATGAAAAAGTTAAACGAGTTCTCTTTGCGCACTTTTCAGACTCCCTAGACATGAAAATATCATCAAGTGCTTGACTATTTGAACGCATAAAAGTAAATGAATAATTTTCTATTCAATATAAGTTTACCCCTTTTACGGACTTAACTAGACCATTTCAAAAAAAGATATATGTTAACTAATCATGGTGTTACAGGAAAATTTGGGCACATCAACCCCAACTTCCAGATTAGTGTTATTAGGGTCCATCAAACCCTAATTCAGTTGTTTTCATTCCATAATGAATTTAACCTACATCACGCTTGCTTCCCAAGAGTTTCATGACACCATTCATCCAAAAAATTTCCTTAAAGAGATTATCGTAGGTGGCCTTCTATCTGGCTGCAATGAATGGTAGTCATTACACTGTCAGGGTGCTATGCATAGCACCTGGCCTTTGTTTCACCTGCGATGAGCGAGATCCATCGAATTTTTCAAATGAATCCATTAGATTACTCATCCAATGGATGCTTCTAGAGGTTTCTAGAAGGATTGGGCTCGCTTTTGGATGAGGAAGGAGATGAATGAACCTTAATCCATTATCCCTTCCGCCATGGAAACACTTCCCAAATATGGCAAAGCATTCATGAAGCCCATTAATGGCCGAACCTCCTATTTTCATCTATAAAAGGACCAAGCTCTCATTGGCTAGCCTAGGTTGAGACTTCTTAAGCTAAGGAAATGCCGCTTGGATGAGATTAGTAGAGAGAGTAATGTTATCATGTCAAATTGTTATTTCCATGAGGAGAGAAGCGTTTGAAGCTTGGAGGATGACGCTGAATCGAACATGCATCTACACGGGTTGTAATCATCCTTTCTATGAATAAAGAGTTCTATGCTTTTCCCATTCATGTGCTATGTGATGTATATTGTACTTTCGATTCTATAATATGTTTAGTTAACAGATCGATATGTATGCTTTGATGGTTTTGTGTCTCGGCTTGTGTGTAATTATCTTTCAAGTGAGTTAAGTACAAAAGGGGGTGGCGAAAGCGGTCAAAGGGAAGAGGGATCGAGCGAGAGATACAAGTTGGTACTTTGTCTCCTCTTTCTTTTATCTGTTAACTATAGGAAAAGAAATGGAATTACTTTAATTGTTGTTCTAGAATTGCTACTAGGTCTAGGGGTTAGTCATTCGAAAAGAAACTAAATTTGCCCATAACAAAATGGCGACTCTACTGGGGATTGATTTTATCCCTTATAGTATCTAATCAATCTCTTAGAACACTTTGACATACTTTACCCTTTGTTTTTCATCGAATTTATGTCCAATTCACTGAAATTGAGTCAATTTTTAGCATGAAATTGTCATTCTGCAGTCATTGTAGCTCTCTAACTGAGACAGTGCAATGAATGGCACCCTCTGCACATATACACTGCTATGCATCGCACTATCCCTCACTTTGACCTGCACTGATTCCTTTTGGATCAGTTTTTTCCCATCTATGAGTTGAAGCCTTAAGTCAGTTTCAGTTGTTTGAATTGTCTATTGCATTTATATGAGTTTTGGTCTCTGAAAACAGTCTTCGTTTCCTTGTTTCGACCCATTTTAGATTGGATTGTTAAATGTTTGTTTATATATATTTTTTTTATCATTTGCAGTCCATTGTCAAAAGTAGCTTCAGTTGATTGTTTTGTCAAAAACGAAGTGTCGTAAAATCTTCCTTCATTAAAATAATCGATTGGTCTAGTTGTGCATCTTATTCATATTTTCGTTTAAGTGTCGAAAATCTTTGTTTCCTTAAAGTTAAAACTATCATTTATTCTTCCTTTATATTTAAGTGAAATTGTCATAAATCGACATTTTTGTGAAAAAGGCTTTTGAATCATTGTGCATTTGTTCTTTTTAGTGCATAATTCACATTAAGGGGAACTTAAAAGAAAAAGAAATACATGAAATTGCATTTTAGGAGATTTAATGTGTGTGCTTAAAAGAAATGGTTAGAGAAATCCTTTAGTGAGTGCTCTTTGTTGTTTGATCCAAAAAGTACTTGTTTTCTCTTTCCCTTGTAGCTAGGATTTTCATCGTCAAAATGGAAAGGGTGCTTCTCATTTTAATTGAATTCTTAGGAATTTTGGAAAACATCACCTAGTGAAACCCAAAGGCAAATTTTAAGCAAGATCAACCTAAAATTAACCTCAATTAACCTAATAATGCATTGGAATTTAATGCAAACATCTAGAGGTGTCTAGGCTAGAGATGTGTTCCGGTGTCTTAAAACCTAGTGGTTGTTGTTTCATTGAGGTTGGGTGATTCCTCCTCTCTGAACCAGTAAGTACTAGTACAGACTTGTGCTCCCTGTACCGTCATGTATATAGTGGGAGACCCCAATAGGTTTAAATCCTTTATCCCTAGGAAGTCAAGTCTACCGCCTTACCAATCACAATGCACCAAACACAACATTCGGGAAGACTGACTGTCGTATGGTAAATCCTTGGTAATTTCTTTTTTATTTACCACCAAGGTGTATATTGCAGTTTTGTGATTAGTTTGGTAAACCCTCTTGTTTAGTATCTCCAAAGCAGTCACTTTTGCTCCTTTTCGACTCCTTAAAAGAAAAGGTTCATCTGAGCACTTGTCCTTCCAAGCTCATTAAACAACAAAAGTGACTAGAGTCATCTTTTTCTTTTTCTTGACTCTTAAAAAATGAAAAAGAAAAGTTAAGTTCTAGTGTCGTAAAAATTAATTGATCGCAGATAACATCCTCCACGCTTGTTTTTCTAGTTGATCTTAGGTTGAAACATATGGCAACAAATCCAATGTCCACCAATCAAGGAATTCCTTTTGATGGGAATCCTAGTCCTTTTTCTCCATTTGGAAATATTGGTGCTCCATATATGGTTACATTGTCCCTTCTAAGATTTACCATTAGCTTACCAGTATGGTTGTTTTCAACCTCCTTGGTTCAAAATGTTGTGATTTCTTCACAGTTGAGTAGACCTCCAACTGGACAAAATCAACCTCCAGTTGATCCTAAAGTTGACCGTTTGCCTTCTTCCTCGGTTGTTTCTTCCTCCCCTTATTCCTATTCACCTGGTGAAATTATTGGTACTAGTAACCAGGAGGATAAGAAGAAGAAGAAAGGGAAGAATAAGAAGAAGAAGCAAATTCATCAGAGAGGAAACTAGGAAACCATTGCTTTGAATGCAAAATCTGATGAGAAACCATCTGTCAAGCATCACAAAGTTCGATATCCATGCAAACTTTGTGCAGGAGACCATTTTCTTCGAAATTGTCCTAATATTCCTCATATCTTACAAGAATGGTCTTCCTATTCACATCATCCAGTGTCATCAACTTCTAGAGATCATGTTGGTGACACACCATCAACTAGTAGTACTAATGATCATGGAAATAAGGGAAAAGTCAAGTTTCCATGTAGGTTATGTGAATGGAATCACCCCATACACCTTTGTCCCTATCTAGATGAAGCCTAGAAAGTGTTGGATAACTGTCCTGCTTCACCACAACAACTTCCAGTTGGTTAAAAGAAACTATCCCTAAATCCTTCACTAGTTGATGAATTAACTGACCAAAATCAACCATCGGTCAAACCCACTCTCTCTGAAAGTGAATTCTATGAGTCTATACCCAACCCAAATCAATAGGTCGAGGTAACCATTGACCCGATTTCACCTTCAGCTAATCGAACCTTTCCCAAAGAGAGTGAAAATGATACCGCTCAAGTTCTTTTTGTTTCATCAGATTTTAAGGAGCTTGGGGGTAGTCCTCCTATTCCATCAAGACAGGAGAAAAATCCTCCCACTCTGGTAACTCAATGCATTAATCCTCCCATTTCTACGGTACCTCATCTGAGTAGTTTAGTCACTTCCTTTTATTGGAATGGACTGGCAGGATTATGCCTTCCTTCTTATGTGCCTTTCCAAATCATAGTACATGTTTGTAATATGATTGTATCGAGCGCTATTATAGATGAAGGTGCATCAGTGAGTATCCTTTCCTCAACTGTTTGCCAAGTGCTTGGTTCACCACTGCTTGTGCCAGTTACACAGAATCTGTTGGATTTTAACAGAGGAATGAGTCAACCATTAAGGATCCTCCCTTGGTTACCCTTACTTTGGGAGGAAAAACTATTTGTTTGAATGTGATGGTAGTCCCAAGACCTTTAGATTACAATTTACTTCTTGGGTGCGACTATGTTTATGACATGGGAGCTATTGTTTCAACACTCTTTCGAGTGATTTGTTTCCCGCATGAAGGCAAGATTGTCAACGTTGACCAGCTTTCCTTTTCCACTCCAAATATGGCTCCAAGTCAACCATCTACCCTAATTGGTCCATTTATACCAATGGTATCATGTCTGCCACAGCTTAATTATGTGGCAACCTATTCCATACCTACATCAACTGGCGATCAATTCAGTGATGTTGTACATCATGTACTGGGGGCATTGGAACTAGATCTCTCCTTCATGACCACTTATGAGTTGTGAAACAAGGGTTTCCGAGGATATTTCGTTGTCTTGTGTCAACCTCGTTAAAAAATGAAATAAGGAGATCGAGGATAGTTTCTTTTCTTGTGTCAACCTCACTAAAAAATGAAACCAAGGTCCTTGAGGAGAGTTCCTTGTCTTGTGTCGACCTCATTAGAAAATAAAACCAAGGATATGAGGATAGTTATTTTACTGTGTCAACCTCATTAAAAAAAATGAAACAGGTCCATGAGGATAGTTCTTTGTGTTGTGTCAACATCGTTAAAAAATGAAACAAGGGTCTATGAGGATAGTTATTTTACTATGTCAACCTCAATGAAAAACGAAACAAAGTGATTTGAGTAGAGTTCCTTGTCTTGTCTCAAGCTCATTAAAAATTGAAACTAGGTCCCAAGTTCCAAGTCGAGTCCTTGGTTAGATCTCATAAAATTCCAGTCGAGTCTTTCACTTGATCTCATAAAAGAACCTTCATTCCATCCACTTGATAGCCATGAGTAGTCTACTTAGGTGAATGAAATGAAGCTTGGGGGCATGCACCTAGTGGTAAAGTTAAGTTTCCCTGTAGGTTATGTGAAGGGAATCACCCCTTCACCTTTGTCTATCTAGATGAAGCAAAAAAGGTCTTGGATAACCATCCTGCTTCACCGCAGCAATTTCCATCCGGTTACAGGAGACTCCTCCTTTCATCATGCTGGGGGCATGTAAACTGAATCCAAGCATAGTTTTTCGTTTCAAGCTTGTGTAAACATGAAATTGAATCCAAGCACAGTTCCCTATGGTTCAAGCTTGTCTAAAAATGAACCCATTTCTAGTTTAACCCTTGTGATTTCCATTCTATTAGCCTCTTTCATTAGATGAGCGTTGGTTGTTTTCATCCCATTGCCACCATCCTTTTGGCCGATCTCATGATTTCACTTGGTTGTTTTACCATTTTTTGAGGAATAATTGCGATGAGTGGTCTTATTAGCTAGCATCTTCACATAAATCAACATGTTTTGAGAAAGTTCCAACATCATCGGAAGTAGTTGCTACCCTAGACACCACTCGTTCCTCAAAATGGAGTCCTCTTTAAGCTCTTTTCAAACTCTCTAAACATGAAAATATTGCCGAGAGCTTATCGTTTCTAGATCGTTAATGGATTAGAATTGATATCTACTCAGTATAGTTTTACCCCTTCTTCAGGTTGAGATAGATTAACTATGAAAAAGGTACTCATTCGTCAAACATGATCAATAGGTTCTCTCTTGTATTGTTTTATGATTTTTCGGGCTTGAGAGAGAAATGTATGAAAAAGAACTTTTGGAGTTTTCTTTTAGTCCCTTTTCAGGCTCTCTAAATGTGAAAAGGGTCGAGTTATATTTGTCGTTAAACTCGTTAAAAAACATTAAATAGCGACAACTGTTAAACACACATGGGCAGAAAGGACAATATGAAAGATAAACATGAGAATACATTTTTTATTAACAAGAGATATACATTTATAGTACATGTGGTGACCGTTGGGTTTCACATCCCAAGGTCTCTTGGACTCCTTTTGTCCATTTGGCTTCCACACTAACCCATTGAGGATAAGGTGTCCAACATTCCCCCCTTAATCCGAAGGGTTATGTATGAGTCCAAGAAGAGAGCTGAAATACAAAATGTGCAAA